>JBDJHY011010239.1:0-14356 GCA_039654485.1 Withania somnifera
GCTTGATTCCTTGCAAATGGTCTTGGAGCTTGATTGCTTTTCATGTTAGCCTGGTTGCCATCCATGCTCGTATCAATGAGTCTGGTTGGTTCGAAGCCCAAATGAACAGCTCACCTAATCCAAACTCAACATTTTGGAGCTGATGACGTAGTTGAACTTTTAATTTGAGGCTTCGATCATGAAAATAAATCGAAGTCAAACTTTTGACTCCAACAAACAAAAAAAGAAACAAAATCAGATAAAATCACAACCAAGGCCTCTAGACATGAACCAAGAGTCTTTCTAGACCAAAATTTCCATTTCAGAGCTAACAGAACTATCAAAATTTTATTTTGGGTTTATTTTTACGTAATGTTAACTGAAGTCAATGATTTCAACAATTAAGGCTCTAAAACAGGGAGACCGATGGAACAACCAAACGAACAACCCAAGAACTGATCCATCGGTCCTGATAAGTCATAAATGACTTAGTAACTGCAAGAAAATGTGAAAACGCAAAAATAACCATAAGGGTCATTACACTTGATTTTCCCTACTCTCTTGTTTTTCTTGCTTGTTTGTTTTTCTTTAAATTGTTTTGAAAATCTTGAGTTATTATTTAAAAGGCCATGAAAATATTACCAGCTGATAATTTTATGAAACACAAATAAAATATATTTGAGATCACTAAATAATAAATTCAAATCCTACCCGAACATTTAATAAGACTAAAAATTCATAAATAAATTTTTTAAAAAAGTAGAAAAGTAAAAACAAATAGAATTAAGAAAGTAGAACCAGAAATAATTTTCACTTTCTGCTTGTCCATTGCTTTTATTTTGATAACCTTTTGCCATATCAAAATATAAATTTCAATGGGAAAAATAATAATATTGAAACTCTGTAGCAATCTTCCACTCGTTTTCCACTGAAATTATCTGATCAGAATTCCTTTTGGAAAAAGATTTCACGGAAAATTTTTTGTTTTTAGTTGTTTTAGTGATACCGTGAAACAGTGTTTAATAAAATAATTTTTTCCTTGTTCTATCTCCAGCAAAGAACATAAAAATATTAACAATTCCTTATAATTATGGGTATCGTGTTCAAGAAAATAAACCAAAAAAATTAAAGTAAACTAAAAAATAGAAAAGTAAAAATTTTAATTAATTTATTCGAGTCCATAGAATTCATTGTGTGTACTTAAGGAATGTAATCCCCTCACTATACCCGAGGTTTTGAATTACTTCCTCCCACCATAAAATAGATATACCTGCGCTGGGTGGGAGTAGTTGTATCTCAAACAACAGTGACTTCATAGATTCAATAAATCACACATGACTTTATATTTTATTTGTTAGAAATTTTGCAAAGAAAGTTCAGAATTTTTTTTATCTAAAACTGAGTCTAGTCCTTTAAATTTATAGCAAATGAAAAGGTATTATAAAGAGGTGCTTATCGTTACTTTTCAAAAAAAGTCACAACTTATGAAAAAAAGCACAATCTATCAAAAAAATCACAACTCATTATAAAAATTGGTATTATTCAAAGTAAAAATGCATCTATTCATATTGCATCGTTTCTCTTGATATCTTTTCATCAAAGCATTTATTTATGTATTCATTTCTCATTCACACTTCTTAAAATCCAATACAAGCTTACTCTCTTCGTGCAGTTGTGACACGGGCTCAATGTTAAAAATACGTTTGAATATGTATGGTAAGATAAATTGATGCTAATAAAAATTACAAGTTGCAAGAGGTATACTTAATTTAATGCGGGACGGTATATTTTGCACATACAAAAATATCAAGTTATTACACGTTTGAGTTGTGTTTACTCCTCACAAATGTAAACTTTTTATTAATTTTTTTAAAATCTTACTTGGTACATATTAATTTGGTATAAATCTCAAAAAATTATTTATTAGAAATTTATTTTAATAAATTAAATTTATTAATTGTGTTTTAACAATTAAATCTAACTATTAATATTTTTTTATAACTACTTTAACTATAAAGATAATACTAAAAGAAAATAATAAGGTTTTCTTCGTTTTAATTCTTCATTTGCTAAAATGAACATATAAGCCTAAAAAAAAAGTAAATATTTACTCATCGAATTGAATTAAGAAATTTGCTCTTTGATACTACTGTTTCTTGGTTGGCTTTTGGATTGAAAGTTGTTACTTTCTGGTTGAGTGTCTTTTGGATTCATGTCTTACCTGTCTTTTTCTATTATTGTTGAGTTCTTTGTATATTTTTCAGAATCGGAATGTTTAGGTTCTTGGTCATTGCTTATTATTGCTTGTTGGCTGGCAGTGTCTAGGGTCTGGTTCATTCGTTGGTAGTGTATTTTGGCACCACTCTATTTTCCACTTTAGCTACTATCATATTCCATCTATTGTTCATTTTAGTGGCCTTTTTTGTTAGTATTTCTTGTATTGTAGTCGTGCGGGTAGAATAGTTGGTTGAGTTCGTATATGTTTTCGCGCTTTATCTTTTTTAGTCGTTTTAGGGATTAATGGAGTAGGGTCAATCTTCCGGTCGAGGGAGAGGTCGGGTCTGGGCAAGGGTTGATGATAGGTTCAGGGTCAGGGTTTGGGTGAGGGTTGGAGGAGTAAGGGGATTAAGGGAGACTTTAGTTTGAGAATAGGTTTGTGGAACATAGAGACTCTACAGAGTAAAACTATACAACTAGTGAAGATTTTAAGGAAGAGATGAGTCAATATAGCTGGTTTCCGGGAGACCAAATGGTGAGTCACTACAGTGCTGGATGTGGACGAGTATAAGTTATGGTATATGGGAAGTGTGAGGAATAGAAATTGGGCAGGATTCCTAGTTAATGATGAGCTTATGGAGCAAGTGGTAGAGGTCAAGGGGCAATCGATAGATTGTTGGTGATTAAGTTGGTCATTGGAGGGGATACTTTTAACATTATTAGTGCATACGGTCCGTATGAGGATTTGGAAGAGAAAGAGGAGAGAAGTTTTTGGGAGGTTTTTGGATGAGGTGGTGAGAGGGGTGCCTGACATCGAGAAACTTTTATAGGTGGTGATTTCAATAGGAATATTTGTTCGTCTCGGAAGGGGTATGCCAATGTGCATGGAGGGTTTGGTTTCAAGAAAAGGAACGAAGGAGGGGCTTCTCTTATGGATTTTCTAGAGCCTTTGGGTTAGTGGAAATGAATTCGAGCTTTTCCAAGGAGGATCACTTGGTTACTTTTGTGGTTCAGTGAAAAATCTTAGATAGACTTTTTTCTACTTTAAAAGTGGGACAGAGGCTTGTGTAAAGATTATAAGGTTATTCATAGTAAAAATCTTTCGATCCAACATATGCTTTTAGTGATGGACTTGGTGATTAAGAAGAAGAGGCTAAAATTAGAGTTATAGAGGACCAACCTAGGATTAAGTGGGGTAGCTTGACTTTAGCTAGTACTTTGGAAATAAGGGAGAAGTTTTTGGATATGAGGGCTCGGTAGCGTAGGAGATGCTGACAGTTTGTGGAATAAGAAAGCAAAATGTATTAGGAAAACGAATGAAGTGTTGCGTGTGCTAAAGGTTATTCTGTCAGGCGTCGGGAGGATTGGTGGTGGAAGGCAGAAGCTCAAAGAAAGGTGAAGGCAAACAAGAGGGATTATACAGAGTTGACGAATAGTTAGATCGAGCATAGGAAGCGGACAAGTAGGGAGGAGTATAAGTTGTCAAGGAGAGAGGCTAAGCTGGCGGTTACCGTAGCTAAAACAGCAGCATTTGAGACACTGTTGATGTCACGGTATTTTACATCACATACTGTACTTAAGACTGTGAAAAAATATGCATGTTCTTGAGTAAATTTTCTATGATTTGATGTGTTTGTTGTGTAGTTGTTGGGTAAAGTTGATGTATGGAAATGTGGAGCAAAATGTAAAAAAAAGGACTTTTGAAGGCACTTTGGGTGTTTTGTCCAACCCTATACGGTTTGACCAAGATCTGCCTTCCAAAGAAAAGTTCAGTGGTTAAGATAAAAAGATTAGGTGAAGGATTAGGAAGTTTGCCCAAGTGGTTTTCATCCAAGCCAAAACTCATTGGTTAAAAAAAGGAAATGGATGGAAGACTGGACGGTTCGCCCAGAGACAGATGGTTTGTCCAATGGGAGTCGCCCAAATGGAATCCCATTGTTCAGAAGAAGGAACAGACAATGGATCATATGACTTGTCTAAGAACAGATGACTCACCTAATGTTTTGCCTAATCTGATTGAAATAAATTACAAATTTCAGATATTACACTTGTACCCATGCACTATAAATAGTAGTATTAGGTTAGTTTGAAAGATACTAGATTCATAATCATTATTCTTCCCTACACAACTTATGTTGTACCTAATTTTGGGAGACTACAGTTGTCCACTTTTCTTTTCTACAAAAACACATGTGTGGAAATTTGTGATCTGGGATTACTAATTGCAATCAATTAGAAAACTATTTTCTTGATATGATGCCTATTACGTTTTCTTCTTATTGTTGTTCTTTAACAATCATGAGTAGCTAAATCAAAACTCTAGGGTTATGGGATCCATGGGTGAGCAAAACTAGGGTTTTAATAATAATATAGTTTTTAACACATAATCTCTATAGTTTAATAGATTTTTGGTGGTTGCAAACACTAGAGCATGCCTAGGTTTAACTAATACTAACCATGTGGTCAAAACTAGGAGATGAGATATGCTAAGAAATTCGGCGTGTTAACCCTCGTCTAATGATTATTGTGGTAATAAGAGTAATTATCTTGAGTTATTATGATAGAAACAATGCACTCTTTTTCAACACGGTCCAGGTGTAAAAGTTATCTAGGATAGTATATTGAAAAACACGTAGATAAATAACACTGTCACTATAAATAGCTCTACACTTAGGAAAGACTGCAAAACGTTTAATGTTTTTAACTCAAAGGTCTGCTGAAACCCTGATGAATATAATCCTAAGTTTTCTCATCACTTGAATTCCTATTATAACTTATTTTTATTGGTACTTACATTAAATTATGGAAAACACTCTATTACAAACCAATCCCATATTTACTTTTTATGTCTTACGGAAATAACCACTAAGTGATTAAATATTAATGCTAGGCCGAAACATGATATCATATTCCTTGTGGGATCGACCCTAACCTAGTTGGGTTCTATTTTTGACCAGCGATCATTTATACTTGTTTAGGAGGTGTAATTTGAGCGTTATCAAATATTGGCGCCATTGCAGAGGAATACTCACCCTGTTGTCAAAACTAGGAGACGAGATTATGCTAAGAAATTTGGGGCGTTAACCCTTGTCTAATGATTATTGTGGTAATACGAGTAATTATCTTGAGTTATTATGATGGAAACAATGCACTCTTTTACAACACGGTCAAGGAATAAAAGTTATCTAGGATTATAGATTGAAAAACACGTAGATAAATAACACTGTCGCTATAAATAGCTCTACACTTAGGAAAGACCGCAAGACCATTAATGTTTTTAACTCGAAGGTCTGCTGAAACCCTGATGAACATACTCCTAGGTTTTCTCATCACTTAAATTCCTATTATAACTTATTTCTATCGGTACTTACATTAAATTGTGAACAACACTCTATTACAAACCAATCCCATATTTACTTTTTGTATCTTACAGAAATAACAACTAAGTGATTAAATATTAATGCTAGGCCGAAACACGATATCATATTTCCTGTGGGATCGACCCCAACCTAGTTGAGTTCTATAATTGACAAGCGATCATTTATAATTGTTTAGGAGGTATAATTTGAGTGTTATCAAATTTTGGCGCCATTGCATGGGAATACTAACCCTGTTGTCAAAACTAGGAGATGAGATTATTCTAAAAAATTTGGGGCATTAACCCTCGTCTAATGATTATTGTGGTAATAAGAGTAATTATCTTGAGTTATTATGATGGAAACAATGCACTGTTTTACAACACGGTCCGGGTGTAAAAGTTATCTAGGATTATAGGTTGAAAAACACGTAGATAAATAACACTATCACTATAAATAGCTCTACAGTTAGGAAAGATTGCAAGACTGTTAATGTTTTTAACTCAAAGGTATGCTGAAACCCTGATGAACATAATCTGTCTGCTGAAACCCTGATGAACATAATCCTATGTTTTCTCATCCCTTGAATTCCTATTATAACTTGTTTCTATCGGTACTTACATTAAATTGTGAACAACACTTTGTTACAAACCAATCCCATATTTACTTTTTATATCTTACGAAAATAACAAGTAAGTGATTAAATATTAATTCTAAGACAAAACACCATACCATATTCCCTATGGGCTCGACCACAACCTAGTTGGGTTCTATATTTGACCATCAATCATTTATACTTGTTTAAGAGGTGTAATTTGAGCATTATCAAATTTTGGAGCCGTTGCAGAGGAATACAGTTATCGGTAAAAGCCAAGTGTGATATTAATCATTTAGTCTTAATTCGAGTTTTTACTTTGTTTGTTGTATTTGTTTATTTTGGGGTAAAGGTGGTGCTTTCAAAATACCCGAAGCTCGATCCCCAAATAAGCCAAACATTTAGAAGGATGAACAAGCAAGATAACACACATCTACCAGAGCTCGAGCAGCTTTCCTTATGAGCCGCAGAGAGGGAGCTAGATCGATACACCTCCTAGACCTCATCCTTTCAGGAAAAATGAGGTGTATGTGGATGATGATGAGGCAGACCTTGATGGGGCCCATGTAATAAGGGTAATCATTCTTTCGCCATTAGCACTGTGCAGTAAATTCAACATCACTAGCAGCATGATTCAACTGCTAACCATGAAAGGGTTATTTCGAGGAGTAGCTGGTGAAGACCCCAATTTGCATTTGAAGAATTTCATAGTGATCTGAAAATCGTAAAACTTCTGAGAGTAAAACAGAATGACAATCGCTTGAGGTATTTTCCACTTTCCTTGTATGGAGAGGAAATAATGTGGTTAGATGACTTGACTCCAGACTTGATAAGAAACTCGGGAGAGTTGAAAGAGGATTTCCTAGAATAGTTTTTCCTCCCTCAAGGATGCTGGTGCTAAGGGATGAGATTACCAACTTCAGGTAGAGGAATGAAAAGGCACTGCATGAGGTGTGGTTGAGATTCAACAAAAAGATAAATCAATGTCCCACACATGGATTGGAAGATAAATATTTGAAGGAGACATTCTATCGAGCTTTGAATGCCCCCTCAAAGTAAGTTTTGGATGGAATTAATTGAGGGTTCTATATGCTAAGAACATATGCACAAGTGTCACAAGAGCTTGACAAAGTAACCAGGAACAACAGGGGTTGGCACACTAGGGAATCAGAAGTGTCTAGTGGTGCCAAAACTGATGTTATGTTGGCAGACCGACACCAGAAAGATGAGGAACGTGACAAGGATATGGAACATATGAAAACACAAATAGAATTAATGTCTTAATAGTTGTTAGGTGTACTTTATGAGAAGGTAAAAATTGTTTCTTCCTATGGTAGAATCTAAATAGCAACACAAACCTTAGTAATCACGTTGCTCACTCATACTCGGGTCTTCACAGAAAGATGTATAGTGTAGTGTGAGTACCAAAACTCAAAAGCAATCGAGTACCTAGTATGCATCATCGGTCAATGGGTTCCATATAAAAAACAAAAGCATTAAATAGCAGATAATGAAGGCAATAAGTCACAGAAGTCAAAAATAGATACAGGTAGGCAATGCTAGCTATAAATAAAATAGAAGAAACAATGATCAAATAATGGAGCTAGCTTAGAACAGTAATAGATGAACACACATAAAGAAGTAAAAGCATACATGAGTCCTTACAACACATAGACAAATGCATAAAGTAAGTAAGAACAGTATATCGGTCACCTCAATAAGGACGAATAAATAAGGCATATTTAAATACAACCCATATATAAGAAGAGTTTATTAAGAAATGTCAGCAAAAATTAATTACCAAACAATGATCATAAATACATAGCATACGAAGTAGCAGATAAATTAACAAAAACAAGTCCAGATTACCCGCCAACACCCCTTCCTACCAGAAGGTACATCTAATAAAAAAAGTGTAGAAAGTAACACAATCATGAATGCAATGGTAGCAGGTGTCTCCATATATTGTACGCTCCCTCTCCGGTGCCCGCAAGCCTTGTAGGTAGGACTCATGAATGTCCTCTACACGTATACCCATGGTAGGCCATAACATGTATATCCCTACTTCAATTTTTCGAGAAGCTTAGAATGCTACGATCCATAGAGGCCACAACCGCATACTAACTCATAACTATCATATCTCGAGCTCTCAATGCATGTGCCTGGGCATCACTAGGTCTAAAATTTGTTGAAAACTCAATATTTATTCTCAACTATGTGTGGGAATAAAATCACGTAATGGCTAATACTTAGCATCCGACATTAGGACGAAGTAATAAGTGCTATAAAGGTTGTAATAACCAGTTCTAGGTTTTAGGGCTTGGACTAAAACAAGTTTGAGAATGGAGTATCAGGTGCCTAATCGACAATCAAGTCTTATAACAATGTAAGAAAACCTTGAAATAACTTTTTTAAGTAAAAATCTATTTAAAAATCAACTTCATATAAGTATTAGCCAATAATATCAAAATCACTATGGTAAACTTTCATTATCAAAGTCTCGAAGTAGTTTAACTCATCAATATACGAAATGGGCGTGCAAGCCATTCAACATCTAAAAACAGGCCATTTTAGGCCATACAAGGTTTCAAAATCATCAATACCGTGCTCTCAGCCACAAATAATAGAACTCAATGGATAAAAATATCAATTTCATGATAATGACATGCACAATAACAATAATAATCAGTAGATCACAGAGAGTCCTGTCGAACCTACACAGACTCGGAATCACTACATCATATAATCAACATCCATCCAAGTCTGGGACTTATGGAAATTAGCCATAATTGCACTATCTATGTTCCAAATTCTATAAATGTCCAGGGTAACTCTAGTCGTGAATGTGATGCCAATACTTAATCAAGAAGCAGACTAAAATAATGGACATCGTCATGGATATCAAACCTATAAATTCCAACCCAAGGATGAATAATCACTATAGTTATTTCAAATATAAGTCATGTTTAATTTAAGTAAGTCATAGGCTATAAGTCGTCCGAAGATAAGCTCACAAATACCAGGAGAAAGTGGCCCAAATAGTTCCAACAACTCTAAAGATGCGCCACCGAACCTAAATAATCACAAAATGATAAAAATAGTAATTTACATATTAAAAGGAATCCAACGATACCCATAAAGTTAGGATTCTAGTCGGGGTAAAATCTGAGTCAAAACAAGCCTACAGGCCTGCGAACCTAAAACTCTAAGAAAAGGGTACCAAAATGTTCCCCACTTCGTAGGGAACTCATATAAAACATTTGGAGCTAAGATGAGAAATAAATAGGCTAAAATTAATGATTTAAAGTGAAGAACCCACTTTGAGAATTTAAATTTTTTTGAAAGAAATTCAATGAATTTAGGATGGAAACTTACCAAATAATGACGGGAAAATGATTAAGAATAATCCCCAATGCTTCCCAAGATTACTAACAGAGACCTAAGAATTTTCAAGTTCAACAATGGATGAGAATTTAGGATGATATTAGGGAAAATTTGGATGAAAACTCACCAATAATTTAAGGATAATTGAAGAGATATTGTTTCCAAATTCATCCAATATCACATGAAAAGACCCAAGAACTTAGATGGAGGATTTGAGAGTTTTTGGAAGTGAAAAGATGAAGAAAATGAAAGAAAAATTGGGTTTGCGGTTTATATACTTCAACAAATGTTGATTTATCAGAAAAATGACCGATTAGTCTACCAGGCCAATTTATCAGTCATTTTACCAATTAGTCGGCCACTAATTTATCAAAAAATTATAGATTAATCGGTCAATTTACCAATTTAACAGTTGAAGCAGTACCAAAAATTTCAAAACATGACTTTTATCACCCAAAACTTATTAAGAACTTCATACATGTAAACCATATGAGTAACTAATATTCCGAAATCAACAAAATCAACGAAATTGTCATATGAGGTCGTTTTGTTGAGATATGAACTAAACCATATTTATAGATAAACTAACATTCCAATTGAACACTCAAAATAAGACCTACACACCCGGGAACCAAACCGACACTCCACCTAATCTAAAATCGACATATCAAAGCTGATGGCACAGTTTGATTTTCAATCCAAGGCGTCGATCTCAAAAAGGCCACCTAAGCTACAACTTATGCACTCTAAAAAGCCAAAAAGTCACAAAATCACACAAAACCAAAACCAAGCCTCTGAACCAGAACCAAGAGTCCATCTCAGAAAAATATATATTTCATAGCTAACAAAACTATGAATATTCGATTTCAAGTTTTTCTTCATATAATATTGACTAAAATTAATGATTTCAATAGTTAAGGTTTTAAAATAGGAAAACAGATAAAATAAGAAAACAAACAACTCAGGAATCGAACCAACAGTCTCGATAAATCTCAAATAACTTAGCTCCATAATAGAAAATATCTAAGATGTAGTAAAATGCAAAAACACGAAAATGAAAAAAGGGTCATTACAGTTTCTACTACTAAAATGATTTTTATCCCCAAACGTCCGAAGGAAAGGGGAAAATAAGACATCAAATTTCAATCTAGGATACGCAAACCACATAAGACCCACTTGGCAACTAACAGGATTCCAAGGCAAAGATATATCCATGGGACCTCAACTACAACAATCTAAAAATTCACCAATTTCTCAACATCACAAAACTGAAACGATTACAAACTTCCACCCACATGCTACAACAACAATCAAAGCTAAATAGATACTCTCAGAATGCCTGATTCTTAACTGAACAACAACACCGCAGTGCCAATTGGAAAAGGAACAAGTATAAATGCCCAATAGGAGTAAGAACCAAAAACCAAACCACATATCACATCAACAAACCAAAATAAAAAATATCACTTAACCACTCACAATTTTTAGCCTGAACTCGAAAACCATAACACCCATCCGGTAAAAGACTAATCTGTCTTGACCAATGAATCTTGAATTTCACAATAAAATGCATTATCTAAAGAAAATCTTGGCAGGAGTTAGATTTTGATCTCCAATCTGACAAAAACCCAACCTTGACCTATAGCAAAACTAAGAAGCTGATAAGAAAGCTAAGCACCGAAGGTTTGAACCCAAAAACAATACACATCAAATGAAACCATCAAAACTCATAAAGATAGCCTAAACCACTCACCCAAAATAAAGGAAATGAGTTGGTAGAAGCTAACAAACTAACTCAATAGCAATATCACATCCTCAATGAATAAGGAAAACCCTACTACAAAGACTAAAATAACTCTATCTCAATGAGAAGGTTTGTTGTACACTCCAATACACATAAATCAAATCCCTCATATGGATAGAATAGGTAAATTAAATGTCTTACGCCATATCCCATGTGTAGGCCTCCCTAGTCGAGTCTACTTACAATTCGTGGGAAATTCCCACTAGTTGCGCATAGGCTCGCAGAGGGAGTTCATCATCACTAATCTTGGTGCCTAATACATGAATTCACTTGCAGTACGAGGGGTACACCTGATACAATCGATAATGGATTTGTTGACACAATTCTAAGAGGAATAGGCTAAGGTAAAGGAACCCCTATTTATGTCTATTTCTGTCGCATGCCCAAACACAATGACCGAACCAATCTAACAAAAAAGATGGAATATCATTACATAAGAGTAATCTAAAATTAAAAGAGATACCAATGCAAACTTATTTTCTCTACCTCAAATCATAATTTCTTGAACAAAAAGTGAATCATAATCTAAAATGAATATTGAAACCTTCTTGATGTATACCTATTCCTTACAGCGTGAACACAAAAGCAACCATGGTACCACAAAATACTATTCCATAACTAAGTGAACTGATACTTGAATCAGGGAACTTACAGAACTCAAAGTCATAACCATATTACCCAATATTTACCCAACCACTAAAGTAAATCACACCTTTAAAAAACACAAGAAATTGACCTCAAATAAAGATAACACCCGATAAGTTGTTGAAACCACACATAAAAGTATGTCCATTCACAAACTTAATATGGAGAAATAAGTGCAATTTGAACCACACCACTCCTCAAACCTTGCAGTACTAACCACCCTTCCACTGTGCTACTTTGATTATTCAGAACAAAATAAGAAGGCATAATATTCAACCCTCACTAAAGCATAAACCAAAGATACTAACTCATACTCAAGCAAAAAAAAAAGCTAACCTGAACTGATAATAACACCACAACTAACCATATAATAGATGACCTATATCCACTCGAACACCAAAATTAAAGAAAAATAACACTAGGATCGATACCCTTGATCTACTACTGAAGAATCACTGAAGCACAGATACACAAAGTCACTAGAAGTCTCAACAATTAATCAATAGACTCCAAAGTTAAACCTAAAATCCTTTCAACTCAATAAAAGTGAAATGGAAAAGAGAAACGAATATGGGTTTGGTTTCCATACCTATCAGATAACTTAAAAATTAAAATATCACTCAAATAAAAGGTCGGGTTGGTAGGTTAGAACAACTTAGCGGCAACCCACCAAAGATAGGAAATCAACAAGGGATGAAGCATCAAGTTAACATAACAGAAAGAGCTAAACAAACCCAACAACAACAAAGAAATAATCTCCTAGCTCGAGGGATAGAAAAGTTCCAAGTGTGCATGGCGAAAGAACCCAACCATGCTACCTGAAATACAACAAAGATAATCAAGGCATAGATCCGACACCATCTCCCATGGACACATAAAAAGAGAATACACCAACTATGCTCAAAATCTCTATGGTCAACCCAACTATCAAGAATAACATAGACTAAGAAACAAGCTCCTCAATAGCTACCCAATAGGATCTAACATCACAATTCACTACTAAAGATCAACTACTAATGTAGAAAAAAATAATAACACTAATAGCAATTTAAAGTTAATCTCATCACAGAGCAAACAATAATCAAATATAATGGAGGAGAACCAATCATAGAAGCTAAATAAGGGCACATATAGTTCAAACTCAAAAATAGAGAGAAAAATAAGAAAATATATGGGGAGGATCATAAAATACAAAAGAAAAATAAAGCCAGGTTCGAACAATAACAACCAAATGAACCTAACCTAAAATATCAATAATTGAGGCCTCTCTCTCTACCCTGACTTGAGAAATATGAAGATGACTAGAAGAACCACTACTAGACTGATAAGCAACTTGACCTCCAATACTGAACATCACCTATGACCAACGGAGATACTATATTAAAAGAACTCTGAATCGGATGAACTGGTGGATGAACCAACCCTTATTGTATGTAATCCACAATAATGTAACCTATAACTCCACACACATAACATGGTCCATATGGCTTAGCTCTATGAGAGGATCTAGATAAACCCATACAACCACTATGTCTTACTTCCCTAAATAAAGTACCACTCAACGTCTAATTGAAACTCTATATACTAACATAATGTTGGACTGAATCAAAAGTCTGTGGAACTATCTAAACTTTCCTCTATCTCCTGAAACACCATCACCAAAATTATCCTCATACTAGGGCCTCTGACCACTACCTCCATATACTTCCTGATATGAGCTTTCTATAAAGTTCATGTTACCATCAACTTGAGTGAAATAATGGCATAATCCTACCTAAGGTCCTAGAGTTATATGAAGCATCAATATCAACATATTAACAAATACCAGGTCCTCTTATATTAAGAAGGAAGAAATATAGAATTAGTCCACTAGCCTCATTCTTCAAAATATATAAAGAACCATGTTGCACACATCTGAACTCATACCTAGACTGAGAAGTACTCAAAAAATACTCAAAAAAAGCAAGTGATATCCAATTTTTTGGTACACCACTGATCTTAAAATACCCAAAAATATCTCTTGAAGAATCAGTATAGAAATAAACTCTGCTAGTTATGACTCGGGAGAAACATAAGTTGATCTCTGGATACCAGGTAGATGCTGGACAAAAATAAGCTAAGGAAAAATCACCAGAGCTCTGACAGGTGAAGTAGATTTCATGGGTATTGTAAAACTAGCACGTCCTTGACCTCGGGGTCGACTTTATGTGTAATGACCCTTAAGGTCATTTTTTTATAAATACGCATTATCTTGCATCCTAGAGTATTTAAATAGTTGCCCCAAGTCATTTATGACTTTCTGGGACCGATAGTTCGGATCCCTGGCAACTCGGTCGAGAATTATCTCAAATTTTGTGTTTTAAAGCCTTAAATTTA
>JBDJHY011010346.1:284-14356 GCA_039654485.1 Withania somnifera
CGAGAACCCATCCCCTGACGATTCATAAGCTTCACCTCCTCCTCATATATAAATGCAAATTCTTTTTCATCTTTAAATTTGTCACCCTGCTCACTATGGCATACACGGGGTTATATGGGGCACCCATGACATGTTTGGTTACAAGGTCCATTTGGGTCATCAGTCGGGCTATCTTTTCCATAAGGTCATCATTTTTCCTCATGGAGTAGCTACTCGAAGATGAGGAGGGAGCACCCACTTCCATCTCGGTATCCTGAGTATGCCATGCTCTATTGTTAATAGCTAACTCATCAAGAAGAAATGAAGCCAACCCAAATGTTGCATTCACCATGGACCTCCTCACTAGGTTGTCCATGAAGGTTTTGTTCAAAGGACTGAGTGTTCTATAGAAAATTTGAAGTAGCACTTTGTCGGGTAAATCATGGCCATGGCATTTGGCGACAGCTTCTTGAACCTCATCCAAGCCTCATGCAAAGCCTCTTAGTCACTAGACCTAAAGGTGGTGATAGCATCTCAAAGTTTTATCATTAGGGATAGTGGAAAGAATCTTTACAAGAAGGCCCTTTTCAATTCTTCCTAGTGATCGACCAGTAGGGAAGTTCCCCCAAACATTGCAGCTTCTTCGGTTAGAGAGAATGGGAAAAGCCTCAACCATAGAGATTCTTAGGAGATGGTTGAAATGATAAATGGGTTGCACACTTACAAAAAATTCTTTAAATGTGCATATGGGTCTTCGTAGGGCAGGCCTCCAAATAATCCTTTCATTTGAAGCAATGTAGCATTATGCTTGTCACATAAAAAAGGCATTCCCCTCGGTTTGGGGAAGCCGAATGGCACTTCTGAATCCTATGTCATCCATGTGCTCATTTTCACATCTAGGACACCCCAATTATAGGAGTGACTTTCATGGTTACTCCTATATAATCACTTGTTTAAGCACAAGAGAGAAATAACGGAAAATTTAGTTAATTAGCACCAAGAAGTGAACAATTACACTATTCGGGGTTGAATTCACAGCGAATGAATTAGCTAATGTTCATAACAGTGTAAAGATTCACTAGTCAATTCTAATTAACTTGATAAAAGAGAAAATAAAAAATGGGGGTGTGTAAACAACTACAAATATGGTGAATTTTTTGGGATTTGGCTACTTGGGAATATGCATAGATACCATTAGTTAGTGGCAAGGGTGATAGAAAATTTGACTTAATTCTTGTGTATCGGTGTTGGGTAAGCTAGGTTATAAGTGAACACCTAAAACATCTCTATTTTATAGTTCTCAGTGTTCATGTCAATCTCTCGAAAGCATGAAAACACCATTACATGCAACCTTATTCCTCACTATCTAGCAACCCAACTCTAGTATGCTAATTAATTACAACAAGCCCAACCAATGCTATTGAAAACCCCCCAAGCATAACTCCACTCTCATGGATCCTATACTAGGCTAAACATAATTTGGAGTTTGCAACCTCCATTTCAATACAAAACATGGATTTACCAATAGACCCAACACCAACATACGATGATTAATCAAATACCCATCACCTATAACCATTAACTAAAGTATATCATTAGCACATCCCCAAGAATAATGAATTAGCTACACATAATTAAATTGGAAGAGTGATTCCCATTGAGAGGCACATAATCAGACATCTTTCCAAAGGTTATGTCAAAATCTTCTTCACAAGATTATACAAAACTAATTCAAACAACCAACAAAACTTGAACAATATCAATCCACAAATGTTTTATTCCTCTTCTTTCTTGTTCTCTCTCTAAGATGTTGTAGTTTTTCTCTCTATTTTCTCTCTCTTTTTCGGAGTTTGAAATTTCCCCTTTTATACTTCTTAAATTTTCCCCTTTTTAGCTGAAATTCCTTCAACGGCTGTCAGCTGTTATCACTGGGTAGCTGCCGTCTTTGGCAGCAGGATATGACTTTACTTCTGAGATGGCGATACTACCCTTGTGGACGGTGGTAGCCACCTTTGAGGATGGCAGACTGCCATCAAGAGACGGAGGTCGTCCATCTTTGCCAGTTTCTCAGTCTGTCTTTCTGGACTGCATGACGGTGGTGGCACTCAGACGGCGGTGCACTTTTCATCCTCCATGATGGCACTTTATTCTCCAAACTCTTCATTTCAGCTCCACTCTGCTTGGTTCCTCATAAATCATGTATTCACCTAAAAATGCACCAAGCTAACATCAGAATTTGACACAATAGTGATGAAAACAAGCAATTTAATGATGTCATTAGGCATAATCATCATTCCCCTTGCTTGATTCATATATTTTGCCCTTCTTCTTAAACATTGCAATAATAGTCATCATAATAAGCAGAGGTTTTACCCTTTGACGTCACAACATTAACATTCCCGAATATAGTCTTCACCATAAAATTAATTCTTTTCTACATATGTGCTATATCTAAATCTCTCTCATCCTCCCTCTTCTGCTGCTTAGCTGACACTAATATGCCATTAATGTTATATCCCATATATGTCTCCCGAGTTTGCCAAGACTGATTTATCTTAGTAACGTTGTCCAGTATCTTTGTGATGAGATCAAAATTATAGAATAACCACCCATAATAGAGTCAGCTTCTAACTTAGTAGATGAATTTAGTGCCCTGTAAAATATCTTTATCAAACAATCCTATGGAAACTTGTGGTTAGGGAATTTCTTCATCTTCTTTTTAAAACGCATCCATGCTTCATGAAGAAGCTCTCCTCGGTTCTGCCTGAAATTTTTTATCTCATCTAAAATTGCCACATTTTGTATTATGGGAAGAATCTCTCCAAGAATTCACCCTCTAACTTAGTCCATTAGTGATTGAACCTTCTTGAAGCTTGTCCAACTAAATGATTTCCTCACCTGAAAGTTCAAAGGGAAATAACCTGAGTCGTATGGCGTTTTAATTAACCCTAGGGATTTTAAAAGACTGACAGATTCCCCAAAAATTATTCAAATGCAAATTCAGTTCCTCTCTAGTTTTCCCTTTAAACAATCCCTCTAAGTTTAGTGGTAGGAGCTAAAGCTCAAAATATGATATAAATAAGAATGACATGAGTCAAGATATGCCAAATATGAAATTTTAATGAGATATGTATATGTAAATAGTTTTGGAGGAATATTGAGACCAATTAAACTAGTTTTTATATAATCCAAGTTCCATAACTACATTGCTGCTATAGGTTTACTTCCCAAAATATTTTAGGAATAATGAAAGGATCCTAATGAATTTTTGGCCTTAACTTTTTCCATTTAACACCCCTCTTTCTCAATGTAGGGGAAGCACATGGACTCTATATAGCTTGCATGGTTTACTGCCAGTTAAAAAGAACTCCAACCTAAAGAAACTAAGAAAATAACATTTCTTATGATTTAAATTCTTACTTGTCAACCTCAAAAGATTTTATAATGTCCCTAGAGCCTATTTATGTGATTCCCACAATTTTTATGCATTTATAACATATTTTATATATTCCCCAAGTCATTTGTGACTTTCTGGGATTGGTAGGTTGGTTCCCTGGTAGTTTTATAGCTTAATTCTTTAGTAATTATAGCTTCTTCGGGCATTACTTACCTTAATGATCCCAAATAATATTTTTGTTAAATCCATTGAGTCTGGAATATTGATTACATAAAGATTTTGTATATAGAGTATTAGATTTGGACTTCGTTTTCATCCCGTGTGATTTTCAAAACTTTTTGGAAAGGTTGTTAAGAAAACCCACGGTGGCTGATAACTCGGCCATTTGACTGATAAACTTTGACTGATTAAGCAACACTAGGTGGCCTTATTTATAAAATACTTTACCTCGAAGCTTCTTAATCTTTTTCTTAAATGTTCTATATTATTGCTAATATTTGGAGTCCATAAGGCTCCTTTAAAAGTTCTTCTTCAGGATTTAATCCTTAGAAACTCATTACGATGGTTCTACAAACATTTCTACTGGGTAATTTCTTATTTTCTTTATAGTTGCAAAGTTTTCTATAATATATAAACTTTCTGGGATTATATCTTCCTTTTCTACCATGAGTTTGAGCCCTATTTTGTACCATATGATGTATGAGTTGTTCTCTACATGTTGGATAAATATCTCCTTTTTTTTATCTATTAGGGTTATAGACCCCTTTTTAGTTTGTATTTCTATCCTGTTGTTTATATAGAAATATGGGTCTTATTTTACTCATCTTAAAATATGGGTTATGTTTTTCCTAACCTCAGAAAATTTGAGCTTCATACGTGATTCCTCTAATAATTTGGGATGCTTCTCGAGGATATCACCAAAAACTAGGTAGGCAATAGTATACTTTCTTCAGACGGGGTATTAGTGTAGTATATGTATGTTAAAGTGCCATCTTGAGGCAGCGATTACTAGTCGGGCCCCGATATGCTTATCCTTTCAGCCTATGGCCTACTTGCTGGTTTGTAGCTTCACTACTTACCTTGGGTCTATATTTCCCTACGTGCGTGTTCAACACTCACTATGGAATGTAGTATAATTGGGGGAGGAGTAACACCTTTGGTGCATATCTTTTATACGTTGACTCTGGAACGTAGTGAGGCCGGGAAGGGTATTATACTAGTGATTAGAGCTTAGTAGCTATCCCCTGATTTAGGATAGTGGATTTAGAGCCAATCTAGGTAGGTTGATTACTCTGTTTTCTACCTGAGATATTGCGTATTATCAAGGAATGTGTGGAATTTTTCCATAGATAGTCGGATGTGGCTTTGTTGGGTAGTTAGTAGCCCTATGTGAGAACAATAGTGTGTTGGATAGTTAGAACCCCTATGTGATGATATTGTTCCCTAGCCCCGAATGAGCCTAGGAGTGAGTTATATTAGACTGAGCTAATAATTCCATGATTTTCCATGTATGTGTGTGTAATTAGACCTTAACGGGCACCCTCTGGGTAGTTGTGGCATCTTTGATTCGATTACTCGAGATCGTAGTTGGGCTAGGAGAGGGTATACCTCATAGCTACGGCTTAGATGTCATCCTATAAATTCTAGTTATCAGCCTTAGACTAGTTTAGTTAGTGATTGATTCTGTGTAACTAGCATGCATTAAATATTTTTAAAAGGTAACTTAATTTTGAAAGAATAATAATTGGAAACTAATTTTTTTTACATATTTATACTTTCGACGATTGTGCTCATGAGCAGTATGGAGCTATTTTCTGACATCATTGTCGTTATTTTCTCTATCACCATGATTTCTGGATATTGCCTACATGGAAAGTTAAGTTTCACCAAGATTAGGATTTTTTCCTATATGGATAGACTTGAGTTTCCACTGAGATATGATATACGGGTTGAGCCCGAGTTTTGGTCTTTTGGCCCTAATGACTATGGTACTGATTGGATTTTTATGAGGATTTTCGTATGTGGGATTAGATCCCTTCACAAACCCTTCGACCTAGGTCCCTAATGTTGGTTGCATGTTGCATGGCCAGGGAGGGGTATACTGGAGTAGGTTGGGTAAGTATATGGGTAAGCTTCTGTGGGTCTTCTACTGATAGAGTCATGTATCGGGGAGGGTGTGTACATGCATTATTTACTTTTCAACAACCTTTACATTGCATACTCCACACTTGGTTGCACTCCTCGGACTTATGTGGGGAGTTCCATTGGGTCAATAATATATTTATGTGATGGTTGCTATCTAGGCCCCGTTGCTACTCTTTTGTGTTGTTGATGGCTTTCCTTGTCATAGTTACTATTAATTTCAATGGTTACATTTCCTTATGTTAGTCTTTCTTTATTTGGTCCTTCCTTATGCTGATCAAGTTGGAGCTCCAGGTATGTGTCACATTTGTTCAAGATCTTGTTATGACTCGAGTCAATGTGTTATGACTTATTAATGGCTTTCTTTCATACTTGTTAGCTAATTCTACACATGCTAATAGCTGACCCCTCAATTTATTCACTAGCTATTACTGTAGTTTCCATCCCTATTGTATATTATGTACTAGTGCCCTAGTTACTTTTAGTTGCTCTTTACCTTACTTATGCTTACTTTTTACAAGTATGCTACTGGATACCGATTGTTTTTGGTACTCATGCTACACTTGTGTATTTTTTCCTAATGCAAGACTCAGTATGAGTCATCAGGACTGATACAATCATGAGGACTAGCTTGGTGCTATTCAGAAGATACGATGACCAGTTGGCATTCATGGTGATCTATCTTTCTTCTTTTTCTACAGTTATTCTACTTGGAATCTGGATAGCTATTTTTACAGTTGCCTCGTTGTGGGTCGTATTTTATACTTTTCTATATATAGATCCTCTACATCTATAATACCAGGTTCTATGGAGTCATATCCGGTTGTGCACTTTTATGTTCTACTTCTATTTCATTTCATCATCTCCTTCTTCTTTCCTTTTGGGTTCGTAGAACTATCCCACTGCTACTTGCTCTGGGCCAGAGTTAGGCTTCTCTGTAGTGAGATATAGATGTCATCACAACTCGTTTTCTGGTTCATGACATTTTAGAATCATATGTTTCAAAAATCTTGATATTTATTCCTTTATATTTTCTTTTTTATGGTTTCACAGCATAGATTCTTACATAAGGTGGCTTTTATCATTGCTTAGTTTTTAAGTGGTTTATGCCCTTATTTCATGCACTCTTATATACTTAATACCTTTTCTATAATGATTGCATACTTCTTTTCTTAAATCTTTCATATGATGTATATACAAGTGATCTCTCCCAAAATCATGGTTAAGATCTCTCGTTCACAAGTCCAGTGGTGGTAAGTCCTCATTCTGGGGAATCCATCAATAGCAATTTCTGTTTTTGTATCAATTGTTTAGTTTGGGTTAGTTGGGTGCCTTGTCCTAGCATAAATATTCCTTTTTTATTAGAGGCTTTCGAACAAATATTTTATGACATGTTAGCCCTTTGGGTCCAACATTTTATGTTTATCTATTTATTCATATTTAATTTGAGTTCCTTATTGCCTTTAATCACTGCTTATGAGTTAATTATGCTTATGAATATATGCCAAGGGCTTGGGGCCTTCTGTGGTTCCAAGTATCAAGTCCTATTCAAAGTATAAGCTCTGAGTGTGACAATGTGTGTGTATGTACACACAGACACACACCCACACCCACACACACATATATATGCATACTTTATATAATGAGATATATGGATGTACATGAATAAAGGATCTGGATCCTTTTCATTTTTCTTCTCTTTAATTTTTTCAAGTACTTCTCTAAATTAGAGATACATGTCATAAATTTATATTAATGAATAAGATTTGGCCAACTCAAGTAAATGCCACGTGTTTCATATATATTAGACTTTATGTATAAGTTTGTTAAATTATATTTATATAGATTGTTATAATTAGATACAGGAGACTACAATTATGTGAGTATCTTAGATCCCCGAGAAATTAAAGACGCAGGTATCTCAGATATAAGTTGTGTTTAGCTTTGTGTATTTAAAATAATTTTAGCTTTATGTATCTTAGATAGTTTAAGGCTGATGTATCTTTAATATTTTAAGGCTTCGTGGATCTTTAAATATATTTTTCTTTTTATCTTAAATATGATTAATGAATGTGAATCTTAAGTTTAAGTTTGATGTATCTTTAATATTTTAAGGATATGTATATCTTAAATGTTCTAATGTCTTTGTATCTAAAAAAATTCAATGCATGTGATACATATGGATGTATCCAACATTAATTTTATATATCTAGTATCAAAATAACTAAGAATACAATACCAACATTAATTTTATGTATCTAGTATCAAAATAACTGAGAATACAATAATGCATACATTGTAGTTGCGTGTTTATATTGTCATCTTTACTGTTTCGGCAAGGGAGCATGAAGCTCTGATAAACCAGAGCAATCAATCATAACCCTAATCATGACTCATATATGACTTAAAAATTAGGCACAACTTCAGCCACGACTTAAATATGTTCTGCCATTTGCATTTTCTTAGTTAGAAGAAAAAGAAAAAAAAAAGAAGTAGAAACTCTGATGAATCACCATCATAATAGCCGCCCCATCTCTATATTTTCTTCACTACTCCAGAAGGGAAGCTTCAAGCTCGGATGAACTGGATAAATTAATATAACTCTTGTCATGACTTAAACATGATCGGAGATCAACTACAACTCTGATCTATTGACTTAGATCGCGCTATTTTTATTTTCTAAAAAATTTTGGGGAGAAAAATAGAGAAATGAGTTGGTCATGGTCTGTAACACCTAAGTGAATCCCATATCGACAAAATACAGGAGAGATGTTGGGTATATAAAGAATTGAGACTTAGACCTTAATAATGTGTTTTAAACCTGTGCGACCCTAGATCTAAAGCGGACAATATAACTAGTGGGATGGGTTGTGATATGGTCAAACATGGAGGTAATTTTGGGAGGAAATCTAGGAAATTGAAGGGATTTGGCTGATAATGGGGTGACGTAATTGTGATAAGGAATAAAGACATGGGCAGAGAGATTTTAGGCTAGAATAAAGGCTAAAAAATTAGGAGTGTATATCTATAAGGTTATTTCAAAAGAAAAGGTAAAGTAGCAACAATTTTTATAATTTCTTGAAAGATGTAATTGTAGGATTTATGTTTGACTATTTATGTATTTTGTCCATAAATTTTAATTGATTGACCAAAGACCCTAACTATGAATTGGATAATTAATTTGTTCTTTGTTTAGTAGTAATTTTACCATCCTCTTTTTTTAAAGAAATTTAATTTATATGACATTTTTCCCTATATTAATGCTAGACTTCTCATTTAATAAATTTAAAAAAACTTTTCTTTTCTTCATTTCAGAATATTAACTTAAACAAAGAAAAATGAAAGATAACAAAGATTCAGTAAATAGTAGGAAGAGAGAGATTTTAAAAAAAGTATTTATAGACAAGATCATATTTAGTTATGATTGTGAGACTGCTACACTATATATATATATATAGTCAATTAAATCTTACGCAGCCACTAACTTTAACCTATTTCGTGTGTTCCAAATCTAAGCATGAAATTGAAAGAAAAGAAGAGAAGAGAAATAGAGAGGAGGCCCATCCATGAATCCATACTTCTCTTGCTTGGACTCAGTTGGATGGATAAAATTGAATTTTTTTTTCTATTCACACTTAATATATATTAAATGTTAGTGTTATTATAATTAAATATTAATAAATTGTAATGAAAATATATCTTAAATAAATGTTATTTTAGTAATTTAAGACAATAATTAGTAAACTTTTTAACTATAATCTTGTACTCCATCTTATTAATATTAGTCAATTTTCAATATACATTTATTAATGGTGTCATGGAACGTGTTATTTGTGAATGACAGGATTCTGATTGATGAGAACCGACATGGGTTAACACTAAATTGGAGGTTTGAAAATAGATTTTAAACCTAAAGAGATCAAGTTAAGCAGGCCCAAGACGGAGTAATTGGAGTGCAAGTTTGGTAATTATAATGCCCATCACAGTCATTTGTAATTTTTTTTTAAAATGACCATTTTTCTCTTTATGGTAGTTGCTTCATGCCATAATTGGTCTATTGGTATGGTTGATTTGGGAACCATATTAAAAAAATGTGTATTTTGAGAAATTTTTAGTTTTGAAAGGATTTGAGGTTAATATGGTT
This sequence comes from Withania somnifera, assembly GCA_039654485.1. Taxonomy (NCBI): domain Eukaryota; kingdom Viridiplantae; phylum Streptophyta; class Magnoliopsida; order Solanales; family Solanaceae; genus Withania; species Withania somnifera. Next base: position 9,947 of record JBDJHY011010346.1, read on the forward strand.
ACCTATAGTCAAACTTTTTAATTTTGAGTCTCGAATAAAATTCTGTCAGCTTCATCAGCTCTAGAATATGATTTGTTTTTGTCTAAAAAGAGCTTTGATTTCAGTTATGAGGTGTTCATGGTGAGTTTGTATCGTAAGACGAGATGAGTTGGAAGTTTAAGCATCAAGATTGACTTGGATCAATAATTAAGGTTAAAATGCTCAAATTTAATTTCTACCGATCTCATTTGACTTAGAAGGTGGGTTTTAATCCAGGAGAAGGTTCAGATAATTTTTTTGAAGTTTTGAGGTATTTTTATCATTTAGTAGTAAGTTTTATTTAGAATGTATGTTGAAAGATAACGGGTTGAGGAGACCTTAAATTTGTATTTGATGGTTCTATTGAGTCCACAAATATTAAATTTAGTAGGGTTGGGCACATGATTTGCGTGTACGGAATTCCAAATAAATTCAAAGGATTCATTCGGAGTTCTTAATTTTGAGCATTATTTTTGGTTTGTTGCGTTTCTAATGTCTGATGCTTTTCCCTTTGCATTCATGGAGGCTTGGCTATGTTCGTGATGGGTCTGATCTAGTAAACATTGCATTCATGACCATTCAGTCGCGTTCGCAAAGAACATTTTTTGGTCCGAGTCGGTTAATGCTCCGCAATCGCGGAGCTCGTACCGCATTCGTATAGGGTTAATTCTTGAGCATTGATTATAACCCCAAGTTTGACTCTCCTTCCCCATTTTCAAATTTTAAACCATCTAAACTCATTTTGCAATATTTCTAGAGGTGATTTTCTAGGTCAATCCCTTGGATAAGTTTCTAAATTAATATTTTATTTTGTTCATTAATTATTTCATGATTTTATGTTCAAATCTTGATTTTTCAAATTTAATTTGAGATTTTTTTGTCAAAATTTTGAAATGATGTATTGAAATTTTGGAGGTCAATTTCTACTTGACTTCTAAAAAAACAATCATATTTGAATTTCTCAAATTATGGGTAACATATATTTTGAATAAAGTTTTAGATTTTTTCTCGAGTCTCGAGGCTTTTAGGTTGACTTTTTGAATTTAAATTATAAAAATATGAATATCGATAGCCTTATATTAAATAGAGTTGTGCACAAATTGAATCAATTTAAATTTTCGAATCGATTTAATGCAATTTGAATTATAAATTTCAAATTAAATTATGAATTCAATTCTGGTAGATTTTAAAATTTTAAATTGAATATGACTTGTCGTGTCTATAGTTCGAACCGATTCAAAAAAAATAGATAGATAGATAGATAGAGAGAGAGAGAGAGAGAGAGAGAGAGAGAAAGAGAGAGAGAGAGAGAGAGAGAGAGATTGCCTATGTTGTTGGGTAGGCTAAGCCAAAGAAGGGAATTGGGTTTGTCGAATGTTCCTTAAAATAGCCCAACATCTTTTGTCCACAAGCTCTACAGCACACCCAAACTCAAAACGAAAAGTCCAGGACATAGACTTAACGTCTAACTAGACCAAAGTCGATATTTCAGAGCTAACAAAATAGTTAGAATTTGATTTTGAGCACGTTTACTACTATTTCACTCATGAGTCCTGCTATTTTAGAATCAAAATATCAGAACAGAGAAACTGAGATAATGGAAAAAATGAGTCACCAGGGCACCAAGCTATCGGTCCAGCTTGTCATAAATGACTTGGGGAAACTACCAAATGGATATAACTACTGGGAAAGGAAAAATGCAAGGAAATGACCGAGCGGGTCTTTACACTTTTAATTTTTCCATTAAATTTAGCTCTTTTTAGAATTGCACGATATACATGTTATGCTCTACACATAGGTATAAGTATTTTTTCAATTTTTGAGCAGTTAGGCTTTACAGACCCAATTTTTAGCTTTGATTTTGACCCTTTTATTTACATTATAATATGGATCTTGTTTTACTTGTATTTACATGTGGGTTATGTTTTTTATAAACTATTTGGAAATTCGAAGCATGTTTTTTGAGTATATCACCGAATTTCAAAGTAGGCTACGGTCTACTTTCTTCAGATTGGATATTAAAATAGTCTATGTATGGTATAGTGTTAACTGGGGGCTAGGATGATTATTCAATCCCTGATATTCTTATTAATATGGCCTATGGCCTATTTATCTATCTTATAGCTTAAATACATACCCTAGGGATGTATTTCCCTACCACGTGTTTCATACTGACTTTGAACTGTAGTATGGTTGGGGAGGAGTAACATCATTGATACATATCATCATGTGCAAAGTCTTGACCGTAGTATGGTTTGGGAGGGGATTAACCTAGTTATTAGAGCTTAGCAGCTATCCCCAGATGTAGGCTGGTGGCTTTAGAGCCGATCTAGGTAGGCTAATTATTTATGTTTTACCTGAGTTATTATGTGTGTTTGGGGTAGTGTGGACCCCTTTTATGAAATAAATAGCTAGAAATGGTGTTTTTGGTTAGTTAGTAGACCTATGTGATTACCCCGTACCTAGTTGGGTATGGAACAACTGCGTTGCATCATTAGCTGCCTTATGTAATGATATTGTACTCATCGGGATTTGGCTTTGCTAGATAGTTAGCATCCTTATATGATAATACTTTTCCTTAGCCCGGTACAAGCCTATGAATGAGTTTTATAAGACTAAATTTTGGTAGCTCCATGTGTTTCCCCTATATAGGTGTGTTTTTAGCCATTAATGGATGCCCCTTTGGGTAGTTATGGCATCTGGGATGTGATTGCTTGTGGATCGAGGCTATGGCTGGGCTAGGTAAGATTAACCTTATGACTAGGGCTTAGCATCCATTTTACATGTTCTAGGTGGCAGCCTCAGTCCAGTTATTATACTGATTGGTTCTGTATTGCGACTATATATTAAACATTTTAAAAGGTAACTGGATTTCCGACAGAGTAATTACAAGAAATTTATTTCTTATATATACTTATACTCTTCATTACTTTTCTAATGGATACATGGAGATATTTCCTCACATCATTTGAGGCTATTTTCTTACTATCACTGTGGATTTTATCGAGATATGGATTTTTCCTACATGATAATAGACAGATTTTTACTAACACATGGAGTTTTTCCTACATGGTTGTAATTGAGTTCTCACTAAGATATTCTATATGTTTTATGTCTGAATTTTGGCATTTTTGACCTCATGACTATGATACTAAATAAATATTGACCAGTTTTTCATACCGGTATAGGTCCCTCCACGGACCTTCAAACTTGGGGCGCCATACCTTGTGATATGTAGCAGAGGGCGGGGAGGTATATGGAGTTGGCTGGGTAAGTAAACGGGGAAGCTTCCATGGGACTCTTTCAATTCCAGGACTATCCCAAAGAGGGAGCATGTCAATGCTTAGTTTTTGAGATATGCAGTTCTAGTCACCTCAGGTTCTCTTGATTTGGGACTATCCCAGAGAGGAAGTATCTTGATATTTTTATATGTGGTATGTAGTTTGCGACCTCCACAGGTCCCACTTTATTTTGTATAATCCTAAAGAAAGAGAATACCAGTAATTATCTGAACTTCCAAAACCCCTCTTGATTTGGGACTATCCTAGAGACGGTGTATGCCAATAAATTTCTTGCTTCTTGTATAACTCTCTTGATTTAGGACCATCCCATAAAATAAGCACACCAATAGTTAGTTGTACTTTCGACACAGTCCCTCTTTACTAAGGACTATCTTAGACAGGGAATATGCTAACATTCGCGTTACTTTTCTAGTACCACCCCTTTGTATTTCATATCTATGAGTTGTGTAAATTATGTGGTTCTGTGATCTTTTCTAGTAAGGGTTCATTGCTATTCTTTGGTGTCATTGATTACTTTCCTTGCTATAGTTATTATTACATTAAGTAGTCTCATTTTCTGTTGTTCTTTTTCTCTATTTTCTCCTTACTTATTACATTAGAGTATTAGGGTTGTGTCATGTTTGGTCATGATCTATTCATGAGCTGATTTAATGAGTTATGCCTCGCTAGCATCTCTCTTTCATAGTTGTTAGCTGATACTACACACACTGATAGTTAATCCATTACTACACTTACTAGCTATTACTATAGTTACCTTTTGGTTATACATTACATGCCATTGCTTTGTTTTCTTGGATTGTTCTTTACCATGCTTATGCTTAGTTTTGCGCAGTCGGCTTATGATTTCTATTGGGTACTAGTTGTTTTTCGTACTAATTCTTCCCTTCTAGATCTTTTCCAGATGTAGTTCTTAGCATGAGATGTTATGGCAAATATGATCGTGCAGGGTGGCTTAGTATTGTTCAGGAGATATAGTGAGCAGTTGGTGTTCATGTTGTCCGATCACTCTTCTATTTTCCATAGCTATCCACTTGGACTCTGGACATCTATTTTGTAGTTTACCCCATTTTAGGTTACATTTTGAACCTTT
>JBDJHY011010564.1:0-14354 GCA_039654485.1 Withania somnifera
TTATATTTATTACTCAAGAAACAAATAAAACTATTAAGATATAAGGCAATAATGGCTAAAATATATGTTCATTTGGCCCCTCATCAGATACTGATGAAAATGGAAAACAAAGTAAATCATTACCCAAAAGGAAGCTTTTCTCAAATCAAACCTAAAAAGACCATTTATTACCTACATGTATACTTTCAATGACCAACACCGATGGTATGTAGTTATTTCTTGTATAAATGGATTAGTAATAAACAAAGAACTTGGATTTTATACTATATGTACCTTTTCTATGGCCGATAGGTATATGGAGCTATTTTTATATATAGCATGACTTTATTTTCTAACTATCACCGATGGATTGAGATATTACTCCAATGATGAAACTTTGGTTTTCAGAGGGATATCATATACCAGCTAAGATTGGGGGTCTAATACTAAGAGGATATTGACATGGTTATTGTGGTTGCGCATATGGGAACTATTCCCTCTCGGGCCCTATAGTCATGGGTTGCTAGCAAAGCCTAAGGGAAGGGAATATGGGGTAGTAGTGGTACTTAGAGATTTCTCTTGTATTTCCTTCTTATCTTAGATTATTCCCGAGGAGGGTACATATGACTACTTAACTTTGCATTCCAGAACCCATTTGCATTCCATACTTATTGAACTTAGTTGTACCTTTCAAGATCACGAGGGGATCCAGTTGGGTTCTTTGTTTGTTGGGTATAACTTTTGTTCTAAAGGAGTGCAGTCAAGTTATGGATGTTTTTCCTTTTACTTGTTTGTACCCCCTGGTGTATAGGAGCCTATTTATGGTGTTATATGCTTTCCTCGCTTTCACTAGTATTGCGATTTCTCTACTGAACTTTGCTTTAGTTATTGTTTACTCTTGTATTCCTCTTCTGGGTTGATAATTGTAGTATTTTATCCTTGGTTCCTTTTGTTTTACAATCTCTTTAGTGGTATTAGTGTTGGAGCTCTTCGTATGTGTCGTGTTGCCTTTGGCCTTACTTGTACTTCACCTTATTCACTAGTTTACATTAGTTTGCTGGAATTTCATTGTACTAGCTTGTTATAGTTGGTTTTACTTCTTTCCTCTATATTTGTGTATTTACTAACATGTTTCCTTATATGTCGCTCTTCACTTTATGTATATCCTATTTTCCTTAGTTGGGGTATGATGCCTACTGGTAACTTGTTGTTCGATACTCATATTGCACTTTGCATCCTTTTTCTTGGTCCAGATCTTGGTATGAGTTATTGGTGAGAATGCAATCATGCCACCTAGACTTTGGAGCCTCGAGGATCACAATGAGCTTCCAACAGTCTGGCTGACCATTTTTTCCAACAACAGTTGTTCTAGCCTTATTTTTGTTCGGGATAGGCTTGTTATCTGTATTTTTGTCATTTAACATATATTTTTTATACTCTTGTTATAGTAGCTTCTGTATCCACTAATACCAAGTGGGTTGGTTGTTTATATATTTTGGTTCTTTCTTCTCTTTTTTTTTTTATTATCTATCTATTGTTATTGATGACATTGTTGGGTCTCAATAGTTGCTTGTTGCTTCAGGTTGTGGTTTTGGATTTCCACATGCTGGATTTTTTAGGCGCCATCATGACCAAATTCCCAGGTCATGACATATATATTTGAACCACTGTTGGTCATATTGACTAAAGTCAAACTTTCACTATGAATTGAAATTTCCAATAAGCATCTTTAAGAACAACTGAAAGCCATGGAAACTAAACGAAGACTCTTACTAGACCAAAGTCAACATTTTGGATCTGATGGAACAATCAAAATTCATTTTAAAGATTATCTTCTAATAAACCGCTCTTGAGTTCTGCTATTCTAAAGTTAAAACTTCAAAGCAGGAAAACTAAGATTCAGGCAATAGAACTACTAAGGAATCAAACTACCGGTCCCAGTAAGTCATAAATGACTTGGGGAAACTACCATAAAGATATACATACAAATAATATGTAAAATAAATAAAATAACCATGAGGTTCATTACTGTATCAACTATTAAAAAGGATTTTTCGTACTCAAAAGTCAAGGAGGAAGAAGTACCTGAAGGCTCGAATAGGTGATGATACTGGTCTTGCATACCTTTCTCTATCTCTTAGGTTCCCTCCTCGATGTGATAATGAGCCCAGTGAACCTTTATGACTGGGATCTTCTTGTACCTAATCCTCCTTACATATCTATCAATAATGGACTTAATCTCAAGAGATTGACCAACTTCACTGAATCATAACGGAGCATATATAAAGGATTAGGCACATACCGGTGAAGCATCGATACATGAAACACATGGTGAACAACAAATAACTCAGGAGGGAAGTCTAATCGATAAGAAACAACAACAGCCCTATATGTTATCTCATAAGGCCTAATAAACTTGGGCTAAGATTTCCCCTCCGACCAAACCTCATAACACCCTTTATAGGTGACACATGTAGGAATACCATATCATCAACTCAGAACTCCAACGGTCAAAGTCTAGGAGTCGCATAGCACTTCTTTCTATTCTGTGATGTCTGCATGCTATCCTGGATGGCTCGAATCCTCTCTATAATCACAAAGCAAATCAAAACTTAGGGAATAAGTCTTAACACTACTGAACCACCAAATGGGAGATATTACCATATAAAGCGTTGAATGGTGCCATTTGAATGTTGGAATGGTAGTTGTTATTATAGGAGAACTCGGCTAAAGCTAGAAGTTGATATCAACTACCACCAAAATCGAATACACAAGTCTGAAGCATAACCCAAAGCACATAAGTTTTCCTCTCATACTTCCTGCTAGTCTAGATGGAATATTGTGCTGAGGTCAACCCGGGTACCTCTCTCGATGCACTATCCTTAAAAATTAGGATGTAACTGAATACTCCTGTATGATATGATGGAAACTGGCACACCATGCAATCTAAAATCCCTGCAGACATAGATTGAGCCAACTTTCAGCACCCCGTGAAATAGTTATAAGCAAAAAGTGGGCAGACTTAGTTAATCAATCCATAATGACCCAAATATGATCATGACTCTGAGAGGTACGAGAAAGTATAGAAATAAAGTCCATAGTGATACACTCCCACTTCCCATTAGGAATAGGGAGTCTCTTCATCCTTCCACCTAGACTTCGTTGCTCGAACTTCACCTATTGACAGTTTAGGCTCTTGGATACTAAATCGGCAATATATCTCCTCATATGGGTCCACATATAATATAGCCTTAGGTACCAGTACATATTTATTGTGCCTAAATTAATGGAATATATAGAGTAATGGGACTCACGAAGAATAGTCTAATCAAGTGACCACCCATCATAACAAAAATGCGACTATCAACCCTTAAAACACCATCAAAATCCATGGAATCCCCACCATACTCACCCCTCAAAGCCTGCCTTGCAACTCCACTAGGTGGTCATCCTCAAACAGATATTTCTAAATTTGATCAAATAAAGTATACATGAAGCAAGAACTTAGCCTAGATCTGAAATTTCCAATCTAACCAACATGTTATCCAAGGACTGGATGTCCACAGCCAACAGTCTCTCCAAAATAGACAAAGAAGTTACACTGAGCATACTGACTGCCTTATCACTTAAGGCATCTACAACTTTATTAGCCTTTCTACGATTATATAAAATACTAACATCGTATTCCTTCAGGAGCTCAATGCACTATTTCTTCCTCATATTGATATCCTTCTGACCCAAAATATACTATAAGTTTTGATGGTTGGTGTAGATCTCACTATGAACCTCATACAAGTAATACCTCCAAATATTAAGCATGGAAACAATCGTCGCCTACTATATGTCATGGGTAGGGCAGTTGCACTCATGATCCTTTAGCTTCCGAGAAGCATAGGAAATAACCTAACCTTATTATTCAACATAGGCCCCAAACTAATATTAGATGTATCGCAATATACTGTATATGGTTGTCCCTCAATTGGTAGAGTAAGAACTAGTGTTGAAATGAGTAACTCCTTGAGACTCAGAACACTAGACTCACACTCTGCTAACCATAGAAAGGGAACAACCTTCCTAGTGAATCTGTTCAACGGAGCTACTATAGAAGAAATAACCCTGCACAAATCATCTATAGTATTTGACTAACCCAATCAAATATTGCCGACCTCAGTAGGAGTAGTAGATCGATGACAATAAATACCACTAAAACCTCCACTTGATCCACACTGATGCCCTCTCCATACACAACATGCCTAAAAAATGCTAAAGACTCGAACTAACACTAGAACTTTGGAAACATGGCATAAAAATGTTTGAGTCCTTACAGCTTAGAGCAGTATCCTCATATTATTCTCATAACCCTCTTGGCTTTGTGAGTATAAAAATATATTGTCAATGAATGCAATCACAAAAGAATCCAAGTAAGGTTGGAATACTCTAGTCAAAAGGTCCATAAATGTTGTTGGTGTATTAGTCATCCCGAAATACATAACCAAAAACTCATATTTCCCATAATGGTCCTAAAAATGTCTTTGGGACATCGGTTTCCCTAATCTTCAATTGATGGTACCCAGACCTCAAATCAATCCCTAAAAATAAGATAGAACCCTGAAGCTGGTCAAAAAAAATCATCAATGCATGGAAAAGGATAATTATTCTGGATATTAACCTTTTTTAGTTACCTATAGTCATTACACATACGCAAAATCCCATGCTTCTTTAAAAACAGTACTGGTGTACCCCATGGCAATACACTAGGATAGATTGACCCTCTGACAAGAAAGTCCTATACCTGAATACTAATCTCCTCGGGATATAAAAGAGCCATATGATATGGGGAAATAGAGATAGGCCTTGTGCCTGGATTAACCTCAATAAAATATTTGATCTCTCGATCGTCTGGGAGGCTAGGAAAATTAGCAAGAAATACATCCACAAAATCACGGACAATAGGCACAGACTCACGAGGAAGGAGGATTAGCACTCATATCATGGACATGAATTAAATAAGCAAGATAACCCCTATATATGAGCCTAAAGTCCTGTATATAAGAAATAACCTACACTAGGGAGAAGCTAGTGGGACCCTGCCACACCACCGAGGGTATGTCGGGCACAACTAAGCTAACAGTCTTAGAATGGCAATCCAAAGTTGCATGATAAGGGGATAACCAATCTATTCCTAATATAAAATTATAATCAAGCATATCTAAGAAACAAACCTAATCAGCTAGAGTGTCGTACTCTCGTATGGTTAAAATATAAGATACGTAAACACAATCCACCACTAAAACTCACTTATGGAATTAGAAACATAAACGATCACATGTAATAACTTACTTTTCATACCTAAATAGGATGTGAATATACAGATATATATGTAAGAGTGGGACCAGGATCAAATAATGTAAAAGTAGGTCAATGAAAAATAGGCAACATGCCAGTAACCACAGCATCTAAGTCCTCCGCCTATGCCCTCTCGGGAATAGCATCTAACTGACAAAGACCTCCACTTGCTAATCACCTTCTCTCCCTTATTCTTTTACCTATTCTCCCCCAATATGAGCTCCTCGATCTATTGGATGAAACCACCTCTAGCCAGTGGTGGAAATGTCTAAAGTGGATCTATTCTCTATGTTGCTGAATGAACAGCCCTACATCGAGGGTAATATTTTGAAAAGTGACAAAAATTACCAAACTCAACAACTCTGAGGGGATATCTACCAACATGAATCACTATAAGAAACAACCTATCCTATGAGACCTCAATAATTTGAAGATGAGTCCTTGGAGGGATGGATACCCTGGCTAGACTGGCCTTTATCAGCAAACTGAAGTGGGGCATAAATTAGTTGGCTAGACTAACCTTGATGATACTGTTGTTGTTGATGTTGAGATTTCTAAGGATAAAATAACCTAACCTCTATCTAAGTACCACTAAAATCTCCCTGACATTGTTGTCTCTTGTCGCTGCCCCCTTGGGCCTCATAATAGTATCCCTCCATAATAAGGGCATGGTCAGCAATCATACAAAAAAGACCGACTATCTGCAAGAATCCAATTTACATCCATGTGGAGATTATGTCTAAACCAAGCTATAAAGAGGGGGATCCTTTCCTCCTTAGTAGCCATCAAAGAAGGCCCATGTTTAGATAACTTCATGAACTAGAGCTCATACTCAGTAACAGTCATTGATCCCTACTATTGACTAGAAAATTGGGATCTAAGCCTCTCTCTCATACGTTGAGGGATATATTTCTCTATAAAGTCCTCAGTAAAATGCTTCCAAGTAATCGGTGGATATCTTGTTGGTATGATATCTCTGTACATCCTCCACCACTGTTTATCTAGGCCCCTCAACTTATACACCAAAAATTCCACTCCATATTAATCTATCAAGCAAAGGTTATGTAGCCTCTCCTCACACTCAACTTGAAACTCATGGGGTCCTGCCTAAATCCCCTAAAAATGTCATTGGTTCTAAACAAAGGAAGTGTCCCAACATCTTCCTCTTCTCTAATGACATCACTAGTCACCATTAGCTGAGGGGATACTGGTGCTATCTAAACCTAAGATGGTAGTGCCTCTAAAATACATTATATAGGAGGAAGCTATGCTACAACTGGAAATGGTTGAACAGGGAGATGTCTTGGACCTATCTGTGAGTACCGAAGTGAACATAGACCACATATACATCAACATTACCCACATAGATACAGATGGTGGTGGCATAGGATTTTGTGTAGTAGGTGGAACAATAGGTGTAGGATATGGATGAGAAGCACTCCCTTGGACTTGTCCATGGGATCTCGCTCAACCTCAGCCTAAGGATGGGGCCATCTACATCGGTGGAGGAGTGTCATCGTTATAGGCGATGGCACTCTTATGAACCATCTATTGAAGAGTGAAACCAAGTAATTCCTTAACAAATCAATATGAATTCCATGCATGAGAAGATAAAACAAAGGAATGGTTTCCTAAAATCACCCTATAGCCTCCCAAAGATAGGATACGAACATCTATGTATAATCCATGGGACTATACTAGACACTTGATTTTGCATCAAGGAACCGGTGAACATAAGCTTTGATACCACTCCATAATGATTGAAAAATTAAGCCAAGATGGATCCTACAAATTTCCACATGCAGTTATCCTATGCAACAACACAAAGCGACAAGCAATGGGTTGAAGCCCAAGAAAAATAAGAATCATAATTAGAAGAGAGAAGGAGAGAAATAGAATCCAAATATATACATAAACACCCATAACCTGGATCAGTGGTTACAGAAGATGATATAATAGTAACCCAAATATATAACAGAGGACCAAAAATATAAAAAAAAATACAAGCCTCTTTCAAACAAAAACAGGATTAGACTAGATGTTGGTGGAGAGATTAGTCATCCTGAATGTTGGAAGATCATCATGATCGCTGAGGCTCCAATAGATAAGTTACACGATTACATCCTTACTAATAACTTATACCGTGATTTATACCATGAAAAAAATGCAGAAGTGCAGTATCAGTACCAAATAACAAGTACCAGTAGGCATCATAGGCTGACTGGGCGCATTAAGATTTACATGCAGTAAAGGGTGACCATATAAGAAAAATAGGTCAAGTAGAAGTAAGTAAAATAAGTAGTATGGGAAGCAACATAAGATATATCTAAAAATGGTGCAAAGAATGACTAAGTATCCATAACTAGAGAAGAAAGTGAGCAAGTCTATGTATAAACACCATATCAAGACAAAATCTAACAAGTAGAAGTAATGCTGAAGGAAACGATCACATACCTAGATCTCCAACCTGATAACAACTAAGCAAATGTGTATCAACTCCTAGTATAGCAGTTCAAAAACAATAGGACAAGTGTACATACAATAATAGAAAGCAAAAAATATAAAGCAAGGAAAGTAGAAGACTACACCAACATAACCCCTTATAGAATCACCAGTTACAACCAATAAAAAGAAAATAACTAAAACTTGGAAGACCCCCACAAGACCAAAAGGTATATACAAACATCCAAAAATCCAATGGGCCTCCACCCATAGGTCAGAACGGTAATAATAAGAGAAAATTGAATGCAATGCAAGGGGGTGTTGAAAAGTAAATTAAGTAACTGCACACACCCTTATTAGGACAAGCCCATCACAGGAAGGATCCACATGAGAACTATTGTATACCACTATTATCCCGTATACCCCTTCCACAAGCTTCACATAGCAAACTAAGATGGTAGGGACTATGGATGGAATATCCCCCACATGCATATTACCGTAAATCCAAAGCTCAGCTCGTATATAATAAATTTTTTAGAAACAAAAGTATGATCGTTGAATTAATTTCATTAGCCACTAGTGATAGCTTGATGCTTCCAAAACTCGTCGAACGTCAAGTCTAGTATGAAAACCAAGTTCTTATGTTATTACAAGTCCAATTATATTCGAAAGTAGCACCATACCGATGATGTTAGTCATGGAAAGTATATGTATATGTAAAAAATGCTCTTTATGAGTTATATTTGTGAAAAACTCCATCTAAGTATATCTTTTACTCCATTCCTAATTATAAAAAGTAATCACATTGGTTTTTATCAGCTCTTGTTACTAGAGAATCAAATGCATGCTCAAAGTGCAATAACTAGTCTCCAACAATAGCTTATGTCATCAAGATAGGCCAAAGTTCACTAATAAGACATGGAGATCAACAATATATACAATATGTATATAACTAACCATCATCACCTATATGGTTAAGAATTCCAATAACAACAAGGAGTGCTAAAACAACTAATAACTAATAATAAATTTAGTACAAGAGCTAATCGGAGAAATAAGGCAAAAATTATCATAAAAGGGGAGCCAACCTAGGAAACCATCCCAAACACTGGTAAGTTACAATAAGTATATCCTAAATAGGCTCAATTTAGAAAGGAGTATGTCATAGCATACCTGGATGCCAGGATGATAACTGGAATAGAAGCAAGAAGTTAAAACTCCTACAAAATACATGCACAAGTCCAAAACTATCAAATTCATAATACACAAGTAATAAGAAGAAGAATGAGACCATATTTTTATATAAAAGTGTAGGTTAAAATTAGACTAAAAATTGGTTTGTGGGCCTCTCAACCCAGAATTCAAAATAAAAATTACTAGGGCATAGTCCATATTTTAGGGAACCTATGGTTTAATATGGAGCTAAAATGACCAAGAAATAAGGCATAAAACTTCCCACAAAGTAAAGAAATTAAAAACTTTATATACGAAAAACTTCCCACAAAGTAAAGAAATGAAAAACTTTATATACGAAGAACTACACTAGAATTACGAAAGAATTACCTAGATAAATGGTGAAAATATGATCCCTCAACCTTTACATTGCTTCTTGGAACAAATATTACATAGAGGAATCAAGAATTGAGCTTTTGAATGGTTTTAATACAGGTTAGAGTTGAGAAATAAATGCTTAAATTTAATGAAAGAGAAGAGCCTTAAATAGGTTGCATGGGTGCAGAGGTGCCCCCTTAGGCTGCAGGGGAAAACTCGCAGGGGAGAACTCCTAGACCCAGGGGAAGACCTGTAATGGATCCAAGCCTTCTATTTATGTACGCAGGGGAAGCATACAACTTACAACAACGTCAAAGTTTTGGGAACTCCTCCGTTAACTCCACAAAATGTATTTGGAGTCCAAATTTCACAAACTAAGTATGCTACTAGCCTGTAAATGACATTCCACACTCTATAGCATTGATAAAGCAACCAAGAAACATCATTTGAATGAAATATTGACTAAAATTAATAGAGCCAAAATGAACTAAGGAAATTTTAAGGCCAACTGAAACTTCAAAATGAGTCTAGTCGCCCTGGGAAGCATACCAATACCCTTAGCAACCCAACTAAAACATTTTAGAGTTGATTGAATGTTAGAATTCTAGGACAACACTTTAGTCTTTGAAAGTTTACTAAGGTTAAACTTTCACTCCAAAGGAACTAAAATTTCCAAAAACCAGCTTAAAACACAACTGAAAGTGACAGAACCTAAAAAGAGGTTCCTACTAGACCAAAGTCCATGATTTGAAGCAACATAATTATAGGAATTTAATTTTTATCTTGTTTCCTAAATATCACTTTAGAGTTCTACTATTATAAAGTTTAAACTTTAAAATGGGAAAACCAAGATATCAAGCAAAAAAGGAAACCAAACTTTCAATCCTATCAAGTCATAAATGACTTAGGGAAGCCACAGGAAGATCTAAACAGAAATTACACAAAAAATCAATAAAATAACCATAAGGGTCATTAAAGAAATGTTCTCCTAAAGATTATCTCCCATAATTATTTGTTAAGTAACTAGTATGAACAGGAAAAAAATAGGCTCACTTAGTCATATGGTATAAAATCATCTAAATGGAATCATGCTGCTACTTAGTATTTGGTAGACCTGTAATGAAGTCCATATTTATCAACTCCTGTTTCCATATGGGAATATCAAAGTTTTGCATCTCACCTACTAGCCTATGGTGCTCTACCTTAACCTACTGGCAGTTAGGAAACTTAGCCAAAAAATTATCTATATCTTTCTTTATCCCATTCTAATAGTAGACCTTTCTTAGGTCGCTATACATCTTGGTAGCACCAGGGTTAATGGAATATTTGGGAATATGGGCCTATGATATTATCTTATGTCTCTACCATCTATATTTAGAATACACAAATGACCTAATATCTGAGCACACCATCTCCCTCCTAGGAGAAAATATATACCTTATGCTTATGAACTGCACTCTTAAAATAGTGAAAGATTGGATCACTATCTTACTTCTCTTTCACCTAAACCACTGAAGACGACTCTGGAAGAATTATGAACCATATGTATCCATTATCACCATCAATCATTCTAACTCCTAAATTTTCATGCACCTCCCTAGACAACTCTCTCTTACCCTATTCACATAGGTCACATTGCTTATGGACAACCTGCTCAATGCATCTGACACAGTATTAGCTTTCCCCCTATGATAAATCAAACTCATGTCATAATACTTAAGCATCTATAACCACCTCCTTTATTATAGATTCAACTCCTTATAGATGAAGACATACTGCAAACTCTGATGATTAGTGAAGACATCCACATGCACACCATATAAATAATGCCTCCAAATTTTCAAGGCAAACACAATAGTTTCCAACTCAAGATCATGAGTCGGATGATTTTTCTCATGAACTTTAAGTTTTTTTTGATGTATATGATATAAATTTTACTATTCTACATCAGAACACACCTGAACCAAACCCAGGAAGTATCACAGTAGATAACGAAACCCTATGCACCGTATGGCAGCATCAACATTAGAGTTGTAGTTAATATAATTTTCAACTTTTGAAAACTATTTTGACAAAGTTGACTATCCAAACATCACTTTCTTCTGAGCCAGCCTGGTCAATGGAGAAGACATACAAGAAAACCTATAAACAAATCTATTATATTACTCAACTAAACCCAAGAAACTTCAGTTTCTAAAGAAGAGATAGGTCTAAGACAGTTTCTGACTATATCTATTTTTTGAGATCAAACTGGATACTCTCACTGGAGGTAACATGACCTAGGAATGCAACTAACCTCAACAAAAAAATTCACACTTATAGAATCTGGCATAAAGATGGTAGTCTCAAAGGGTCTGAAGGAAAACTCTGAGATAACTGACATGCTCCTCCTCACTTTTGAAATAAACAAGAATATCATCTTTAAAGACAATCGAAAATAGGTCCAAATAGTGATTCAACACCCGGTTCATGATGTCTATGAAGGCTACATAAGCATTATCCAACCCAAAGAATATTACCATGAACTTAAAATGGTCATTAAATGTTCTGAGAGATACTTTAGGAATATTAAACTCCCTAACCTTAAGTTAATTATTACCAGAATGAAGATCAATCTTAAAAAATTAATTGTCACTCCAAAGATGATTGAATAAGTCATCCCTGGGGATAGGATATTTACTTTTAATTGTGACCTTGTTCAGTTGAAAGTGGTCCATGCACATCTTAATGGAACCATATTTGTTATGCATGAATAAGATAGGGTCATCCTTAGGAGAAACATTGGATTTGATGAACTCCTTATCTAGAAGATCTTCTAATTGGCCTTTTAACTCTCTGAGATCAACTAGGTCCATTTTTCATCGCAGAATAGAGATAGGTTGAGTTTCTAAAGTGAGGTATATTCCAAAGTTAAGCTATATGTCTTTAGGAACTATGGGTAGATCCTCTTGGAATACATTTGAGAAGTCAATTAATATTGGTGTTGAA
Source organism: Withania somnifera (assembly GCA_039654485.1). Taxonomy (NCBI): domain Eukaryota; kingdom Viridiplantae; phylum Streptophyta; class Magnoliopsida; order Solanales; family Solanaceae; genus Withania; species Withania somnifera. The sequence continues at coordinate 12,307 of JBDJHY011010564.1, forward strand.
TGAATGTTGTGGGACTTATACTTAGAGGCCTTAACTTGATCTAGATGATAAATCCATCCTTTGGATATCATCTTTCTAAATTTGAGATAAGATATTAATCAACCCTTAGAACACTACCCTCCCACTCAAGGACATGCTTTTCTGGAAATTGAAAATGAACAACTCTAGTCCTACAATCGACCATAACATATCAAGAATAGATCCAATCCATTCCAAGGATAACATAAAAGTCTACTTTATCTGTCGTTATGAGATCTACTGAAATGAATTTCTAGAAAACTAACACTGGATAATTTTGGTTGACTCTTTTATATATGATAGTCACCAATTATGGTGAAAATGGAAAAGGTCTTAGAAAGACTCTCTAGAATAAACCTAAACTGACTAGCTATAAAATGAGATATAAAACATAACATATCTTTGGGTCTAAAATTTCATAAACATCAATAATATAGACTGAAAACAATAATTGTGAATACATCTAGTTTCTTCTCTAATACTATGTAGATCCTAAAGAATACTGGTAATTTTTGCATTGCCCACCACCGGTGCTAGAATATGCACCCTGCTAAGCTTCTTAGACTGTTGGTGATGCTGAAGAGGTAGCCTATGGCCTATTAGAAGCACTCCCTTGTTCAATTGAGGGACAATATCTGAGCCTATAGAATAGCTTATCACATCCTAAACACCTACTTTACCTGGACAAACACTAACAAGGATGATTCTTACAAAACTCTCTACAAGTAGGGTGGATATGTCCTACTTCAACACTGCCCTCATAAAATGAGTCTGATTCTCTAACCTATTGATTTTGTTGGGCTTTAAAATTCTATGATGTGGCATTGATTGAAGATAAGGTTTTTTCATATAACTATATTGCTACTTATTTTATGACTGTAGTGGTATGTGTCCTCCACTTAATCTATGTTGTCTAAATTTAGACTATGCAATTTTTTCCTTCTTTCTTATAAAGTTTTCTCCTATTTTATCCCTGGCACCCTCAATATGCTCAAGGTGGGCCATCAAATAGCCACTATCCATAGGCTCTCCTTAATTCAATAAGTAAGGATAGATCCTAGAGACAAACATGTTTATCTTATTACATATATTAGCAACCATCTCGGGTGCATACCAAGACAACTGAGTGAATATCATCTTATACTCTATAATAGACTTGGATCCCTACTCTAGCTTCATAAACTCTGGGGTCTTATCCTCCTTCTCCTATAGAAATAACTGGCCTAAGAAGTCCTCCTCAAATTCTTCCTAGGTCAAAGGGGCAATACCCACTACTTTATTAGTCTTCCACTGGTCAACTCACAATTTTGGTACATCTTTCAACTAGTAAGATGCTAAGTCAAACTTGTTAGATCAGCTAACTTTATCACGTCACACACTCTCTGGATCTCTTCTATAAAATTCTCTGAATATTCCACCAGCTTATATCCATGAAACACTAGAGGGTACCTATGGGGAAAATCTCTAACTCAAACAACACCAATATTTAAAGCATCTAGCTAGACTAGAAGGGATGACACCTACTGTTGATCCTGAGTTGTAATCTTCTATACTAATAAATATGAAGAATTTATGAATTTTATTGTAGGAATATTATATGGATGTAATTTAGGGGAAGGAATACCTGGGCTGGAGGATCTTAATTTTGATTGCGGGCCTAGCTGGTAGGTTACCTACAAACTGGTGCCCATTATGCTAGAGATCTTCTAGAGGCATGATCTAAAATATGTAAAGAATGACTTAGAAAAGACTTTTGGAATTAAACTATACTGCATAATTAACCAAGTAGTTAGGGTAGGCGCAATCAGTCACGATTCTATCCTTACTGGAAATATCTATCTTACCTTTATCAGTCTTTTACTTCTTTTCTAGAGAGAAAGAAAAGGCTATCCATTAGCTCATCTATAGCTAATTCAATAAAAAAACCTAACCTCAATCAAATCAAGGATTCCTTGAGTAAGAATCCTCGGATCATCACTTATTCCCTGAATAAATAGAATGACTAAAAATTCAAAGAAAGGTTTTGCTTT
>JBDJHY011010780.1:349-14353 GCA_039654485.1 Withania somnifera
TTAAAATGCATACACAATATAGGAATAATGTGTACGTAGACTGTAATTTCATAAACTTAGGTTCTGACAAATATTTCTTTCTTATTGATTTCTTCATTTCTTTCAATATCCTCTTTACATATGCCCGAAGGTTGAGGAATTTATTGTTAATTTATTTAAAAGAAATATATAATAGTGGTTAGTTATAGTCATGGTTATTTTAATATAAAAAAATAAAATTGATACATACATGATCTTTGAGTGAATCTAGTTCTTTCTTCCATAAAGGAATTTAATTTTCTTACTAGAGGGTGAGTCAATGGTGTCTTGTGCATCAACATTGTTGTTTTCAGATTGTACATTCTAGGCAGACTTGACATTTATTTCAAAATTGACAACATCTTGATGCTCGATATGTATAATATAATCGAGTGAATCTGCTTGTTCATTATTCTTTGATCTCTTTTTAGCAGTTTTGGATCTTCGACTTGATTTACGGAGATCTTCTTTGTAACATAATTCATCTTTCTCTTCTTTGATAGGGGCATTGAATATGGACCAGATTCTCAATCTGAATGGCAAAAGAAACTTGGTGGTGGTGGAGAAGTGAAATCCTCAATCTAATCGGGATTTTTAGGAGTACTAGCATGTTTTTTTTATGGTTGGGGATATATTTTTAAAGACGCACTGCTTTGAAATAATGAATAAGTTGTTGATGTGATATATTTAAGTTGAAATATTGACAACAGATACATATCATTAGGTTTTCTGTGTATACATTCTCAGATACATTTATGTAATTTTTAAATTGATGCTTCTAATGTATATTCCAACCCAAATACATTTCATATGTATAGGATGAGTCATCTCAGATGCATATTATAATCTAATCTAATTTATAATAATCACATACATCTCTTAGTAGTGAAAATTCTTAGCAGATAATACATCTCGTATACAAATTTTCAGATACATATAGTTTATTAATCAATTGATATATCTCATACACAAAGTATTAAATACATAAATTTAATTATCCAGGTGATACATCTCAAATATATAAATTAGGTATGTAAAGTTAGCTTTGAAGTTAATACATCTCAGAATCATTCATTATGTATTAGATACATAACAGACAAACCTCTTATATATGATTTGTTATATTCTTAATGATACATACACGTAGATACTTATATCTAACCACAGATATATCTTTTAGCAGTAAATAAATTCTTAGCAACTGATATATCTCATATATAAATTGACGGATACATAAATATTAATCAATTAATACATTTCATATAGAAAGTATTAGATGCATATATTTAAATAGGTATGTGATACATCTTAGATACATAAACCAGGTATATAACGTTAACTTAGCAATCGATACATCTCAAAAGCATTCATTATGTATCAGTTATATTTTAAACAGTCTTCTTATGTATGAGTTGATACATTCTTAATGATATATGTAGGCAAATACTTGTATTCTTAGTGATATGTACATGCATATATGTATAGGCAGATATTTAAAGAGATATTTGATAAATTTAAATATTTAACTGATAGTCGACTCTCTTATACAGATAGTCGACTGACCTGTAGGTTAGTAATAACAACACGAAATTATTGCAATAAAGAAAAAGTATAAATAAAATAGAGACAAGAGATTTTATACTAGTTCGGATCACCAATGTGGTGTTTGGTCTAGTCCCCTTTGTTTCAAGGGTTTTCTTTATGCCTCCAATGTCATACAGTGAACCACACTCTTTTAATTTTTTTTTTTGCGACACAACCTCAACTCGTAAATTTCTACTAGTATATAGTCTTTTTTTTTTCTACTCACTATAATCTACTAAGATGAGTACAATAATTTTGCTAAAGATAAAGACAGACAGTAGATGCTCAAGTGAAGTTGCATAGTTGCTCTTGGCATGCAGCTTCTTCCTTTATAGTATTTATAGGCTGTCACTTATTAAGTAAACCCAAGGTATTTTCCCAATCAAGGATTTGAAATTTTTCTGATCGAGGAATCAAGCTAGATCATGTCTATATAAAAAATGTCCATGATTCTTGGCTTGATTTTCTTCCATTTGCTTGCTCCGTATAATTCTTATCCTTATTGATTACACAGAATCATGTCCATATCAGATATGTCCATGATCTTGGTATGGATTTTTTCCTTTTGGATTTTGGTTGATGGATGTCATGATTTTTGTTGATTAGCCTGATTGACTTCCTTTCCTTTAGGTAAACTTCTTTTCTTTGCCTTCGAAATCTGCTCTCATTCTTCAGTTGGTTGATTAATTGCAAAAGATCCCCCTTTTCCTTTTTGATTTGTTCCTCTTCCTTGTCTATCTATATTTCCTGCAAGAATATCACTGGGGATTGTATTTAATAAAATATAAGTAATGAGGCTAAGCATCTCCGCTCTTTTGATAATGACAATTATAAGTTCGTTTGGTGTAGCTGGATCCCCCTGACTTATATAGTCCTTGACTCCCCCTAACCGATTGACTTCGTATTCTCCCCCTTTAGCATAACCAAAAAGAAAAAACACAGACAATCAGAGCAAGCAAACACAAAAAGAACATGAAAGGGGCAAGTTACAGGCAAAAGATCCTAGAAACAAGCAGTCAGTTCACAGGGAAAATTGCCCATGCAGTATGCATAACAAAATAAAACATTTAAAAAGGGGTCATATCCCCAGCAAAAACATATTCTTAAAATAGACAACCAAAAAAAACAATTTAATGACCACTACTACTGCCGCCACCACATGCACCAAAAAGGTATTTATGGTTATTGATCATATTTCTGGAGAAGGTGTCATACGAACATTCAATAGTTGAGATAAAGTTTACATACGAGTTCTAGAATGACTCCTTTCTAGAGTTAGTCGGCTCGTTTCATAAGTTGATCCATTGAGAACAATCGTCCTTTATATTTCTCATCTCTTGACACAACTTCCCTACATATGTACCAGTACTCTTTTCCAATATGCACTAACTTGTCCACAACACCATGTATCTCCTTTCTAGCCTCGTCTAATGCCTAAAGTCGACCTTTAATGTCTTCAGCTTCCTTGAGCAGCATTGAGGTTGAGTCTGCAGATACCTTATTTATATTAGAAACTTTATTCTTACCCTTGGCATACTTCTCCATGAACCACTGGTTATTAATAAGCATCTAGCCTATACTGGAAAAAGATTTTGCATCATAGATTGGAGTTTGGTCCCTATTCTCTCTACTTGAGCATTTAGTTCTGGCTCATATAATTGCAACCACTTTAGTTCTAATGAAAGGCTCTCTTAGTAGCATAACTAACAAAGATATGTTTTTGTTGTACTGCCTGTTGAAAAAGTACAAAATCAACTGGTCTCTTTGGTTTAAAAATCTGATGGAAGAAAGTACAAATGACAAGTATGCCTTTGCTAATCTACCATACGGGTTGTTGATAACTCGAATCACCAAAGACTTACTCGTGGATCTCTCTGGGTACATGGCCACTGAAATAACTGGCACTTATGATGCAGAAATTAAGCGTCACCTCAAAATCTTTTGGCCATGTTCCATTCATATAAGGAACTATGGCAAAAAACTTCGTCCCCAAATTATGTTCAAATAGAAAATCACTTAACATAATCCTATTTCCCAACACCAAAGTTTCAAGTTTGTTGTTGTCTTTTGACATTCTGAGATTTGCATAAAAGAGTCTTATCAGTTCATCATAAAATTCCAGTCCACACAGTTGAAGTACAAGGTTCAGTTTTTTAGCATTGAAGTAGTGCTCACTAGACAGTGAAGTACGTCCATTTGTTCCATATTAATCACTCTTCCAAGAACAACTGGTCTCCATCGGACTGCCTCAAATTTTCTCTTTTTTTCTATCCCCTAGAATTTGTGCAACTCTTCAGGAGATAGAGTTTCAGAGCATTCACCTTTGGATTTCTTGGTGCCAGCATTGTTTGAGGCAAAGGTCTCTTTTTGGTAGATAGTGATGAATCTGGGTAGTGGATGTCTCTGAGGAGTCAAAACAGAGGGAGACAAAGTTTGGAGATCTTTGTTAGATGTCCATTGGACTTTTGGAAGAGGCCATTGATCTTGTTTGGGGCATTTGAGATGTGGAAATGTGGTTTGTTTGGTGAAGAGAGTGAAATCAAGGGTTTTGTAGAAAATAAGGAGGAAGACGATGAGAAGGAGTAGGTTTGAAAAATGGAAAAGGTCAAAGGATATGACGTTTTGGGGGAAGTAATAATAACCATCTCGACTGTTGTGATGGAAAAGAAATATTTTGTAGGATTTTATACGTAATAAATCAGGAAAAAAAATAATTAAAAATAAAACACATAAGGACATTTAATTAGCATAAAAAAAAAGAAAGAAAGAAAGTATTTACAGGAAATAATCGTGAGTTTTTCTCTAAAAGAGCAAAATATTTCTTCCTATAAGGGTTTAGTAAAAATATTTGCAAGTTAATTTTAAGAGTTCATAAATTCAAGAGAAAAATCTTCATTTTCAACATGATCTCTAATAAAATAGTGTTTGATGTTAATATGTTTAGCCCTAGAATAATGCACAATATATTTTAAAAGACTAATAACACTAGTAGTATCACAACATATGGGCACACATTCGTAATTTAAATCATAATCAAGTAATTTATGTATCATCCATAATAATTGAGTACCACAATTACCAATATCTAGATATTCAAACTTAATAGTTGAAAGTTTCATGGGGGTTTGTCTTTTTTATGCCACGAAATTAATGAATCTCCAAGTAGTTGACATGTTCTACTTGTAATTTTTTCATTCGTTTTTGTCACCTGCATAGACATCATCTGAGTATCCAGTTAAATTAAATTTTGTGGAGCATGGATACCATAGTACGATGTCTTGTGTTCCTATGAGATATCAAATTATCCTTTTGAAAATAGTTAGATGTGATTCCTTTGGAGCTGATTGGAATCTGGCATATTTGTAAAAGCTAATCATAATGCCTGGTCAACTTGAAGTTAAGTAAAATAAGGATCCGATCATTCTTCAATATATTTTTTCATCAACATCCTTTCCTAATGCAGCTATTTCCAAACATTTTTCTGGACTAATAGGGGTTCCAAATGATTTCCTTTCTCCATACCACATTTTTTGATTAGCTCTTTCGTGTACTTGCTTTGACTGACAAAGATACCATTAGTCGACTGCTTAATTTGTACTCTGAGAAAGAAGGTGAGTTCACCCATAAGGCTCATTTCAAATTCTCCCTTCATAAGATTTGTAAAATTCTCAAACAAAGAAGATTTAGTACTTCCAAAAATAATATCATCGACGTGAATTTGAACAACTACCAAGCTAACATCCATTCGTCGAGTAAAAAGAGTTGTATCAATTTTTCCTATTTGAAAATTATTTTTAAGTGAAAATGTTCTTAATCGTTCATATCATGCTTTTGGTGCTTACTTATGACCATATAGAGATTTGGTGAGTTTGAAACATGATCAAGGAATGAGGGGTTTTCAAATCCAGGAGGTTGCTTTATAAAAACTTCTTCATTTATAAACTCATTTAAGAAAGTATTTTTAACATCTATTTGAAATTGTTTAAATCTTTTGAAGGATGCGTAGGCTAACAATATGCGAATAGAATCCATCCTTTCTACAGGAGAAAAGGTTTCATCATAGTCAATATCTTCTTGTTGAGAATATCCTTGAGCTATAAGTCTAGCCTTATTTCTTACTACTTTACCTTCTTTATTTAATTTATTTTGGAATACCCACTTGGTTCCAATGATTGCATAGTTTGTAAGTCTCTTGATGAGTGTCTATACCTGATTTTTTCCAAACTATTCAAGATCTTCATGCATAGTTTTGACCCGTGAGTTATCTTTAAAAGCTTCTTTAATTATTTTAGGCTCGATTTTGGAGACCAAGGCTACAACAACTTGATTTCTTGATGAAGAGCTGGTTCACATTCTTTCGCTAGGATCTCTAATGATGAATTTATTTGGAAAGCTTGAATTATTTCTCTATTCCCTAAGAACTGGTGTCTTTGGGTTTCTGAGATGGTAGTCAGCTGAACATTGTCTTCAGTCGACTTATCTTGCTCAACTTCTTTATTTTGCAGATTTTCACTTGGTTTGATCACAGTTACTTGTTTTTCATCGTTATTGTGTACGAAGCACTTACATCCAAAAGGATGAAAATAGCTGATGTTTGGCTTTTCCCTCTTCATAGATCATAGGGAGTTTTCTTCAGTATGAGTCTAATTAAGCATCATTTTAGAATGTTGCATGTTGTGCTTACTACTTCAGCGCAAAAATGATTTGGGAGATTTTGTTCCAGTAGTAAGGTTCTGGTAGTATCTTGATGGAAAATATTTTTTCTTTCAACCACTCCATTTTGTTAAGGAGAGCGAGGAGAGGAGAAATAATGAGCGTAGCTATTTTATGCACAGAATTCTTCGAATGAACTATTTTTTAATTCTCCTTCATGATCACTGTGAATAGTGTTAATAAAATATCCTTCTTCTCTTTGGACGTTTCTACAAATGCTTCAAAATTATTAAGAGATTCATGTTTATGTGAAAGAAAAATAACACAAGTAAATCTAGAATAATCATCTATGATAAAAAAACATATCTTTTCCCACCAATAATTGTGATTCGTGTTGGACCGAAACGATCTGTATTGAAGCAGCTGAAGTTTCTTGGAGGTGGTCACAATATCCTTAACCTTAAATGACAATCGAGTTTGCTTGCGGAATTATCATGCTTTACATATATGATCTTTGTCAATTTTTAGCTTGGGAAGGCCCACTGTTAAGTTAAGTCTTGAGAGTTTTTCTATAGCACACATGCTGGCATGACCAAGTTTTCGCTGCCACAACCATGGATTACTTGACATGGCAGTAGGGTAGGTGAGAGTGGGAAGATCAATATTATTCAGTGTATAGATATTCTTAAGTCTTTTTCAAATGATTGTGATGTTTTTAACCCGATTATTGATGGAGCATTTGGCCGTATTAAATAGTACATCATGCCCTACATAACACAATTGACCGATGCTCAGCATGTTCTGTTTAATCCTTCAATTAGGTAAACTTTAACGAGATCACAGGTATGACTAATGTTGATTGTCCATAAGCCTATAGCTTCTCCTTTTGCATTATCCCCAAATCTGACATATCCTCCATCAATTTCTTTGACTGTGCTGAAATTATTTTTCTTCCCACTCATGTGTCTAGAGCAACCACTGTGTATTACCAATAGTCCACTTCTGTATGTTTTTTTAGTAGGCTCCTGCAAAATAGATAAATTAGTTTCTTTTAGGTACCCGAGTGTCCTTGGGTCCTTGAGGATTAGATTGTGAGACTTTTGGTCTCTATGTCCATTTTCTGAGGGATCTGTTTCTGTGTTTAAATGACTTGTGGCCAACCTTTCCACAAGAGTAGAAAGTCGGCTTGTAATGAGAGAAAGTCGACTTAGAGGAGAGATAAGAAGTAGATGGAGAAGAGGGATTTTGATTTGGTCCATTCCTGGAGAGTTCTTCTAGGGTGTTTTCCCACTGACTGTTTCCCAGAGGATCTATTAGATTGAATAGAGCTATGACTTGAAGGTTTCTTTTGACTGTTAAGCTCTATATTGATTGATCTCCAAGTTCTTCTGGTAATAAGTCTATTTCAATTTGACTTTCTTCTAGAATTTTTTTTACAATCTTTCTTTTTTTGAGCCAGTTTGTTGTATTCATGAATTACCTTTTGAAGATCATCAGTTACTAAGTCAAGAGTGGCTCTTAAATCATTACAACTTGGAAATTTAGGATTTCTTACCTTGTTGGTTTCTCCCATATCCATGAAGCATATGTTTTTAGTTTCAGTGTGATCATATTCAGAGGCTTCTTTATCACTCCAGGCACTGAAAGTCTTTTATCTTTGATTTTTTCATGATCTTCGTCGTTTGAGACTAGGGAAGTCTGGTATTATGTGACCAGTCTTTCTACAGTGTTAGCATTGTTCATCATCTCGTTGCTAGTCATTATTTTTGTATTATTTCTGTGGTGGCCTTTGCTTCTTTTGTCTAAGAATTTCTCTAATCCCTTGGTTTATAAGGGCCAGTCATTTATCCTTAATTTTTTCTAGGTCTTCCTCATGTTCTGGAGCTACGACACTAAATGCAACGGTCTTCTTATTTTTCTCTTTGTTGAACCTGTTAATATGGTTTTGTTCATAATCCATAAGATTACCTCATAGTTCTTCATAGGCCATCTTATCTAGATATCCATCTTTAAGAATGGCAGCCTTTGTTTCCCATATCTTTGGCAGGATTCATACAAGTTTTTCTATCTTATAGTCCATTTGTGTATGTGCTTAGGAATTTGAGGTCACATATAATTTTGTTGAATCTAGAGAAAATTTCTCTGATTTTATCATTTTCCTTCATTTTGAATTACTCATACTCATTTACAAAGGTGCTAACCCATGCCTCTTTTACTTTCCTAGTGCCTTAATATGTGATCTCCAGTTTGTTCCACATCTTTTTGGCGGTGTCACACGTTGATATCTTGTTTTATTTAGATTAACTAACTACAAGGTAAAGTAATCTTATTACTCTAGCTTTAGTTTGCAATACCTCTTATTGTTCCTTCGTGATATCAAAGGATGTCAGGTCTATCTGCTGGGGGATTCTTTGTCTTTTAATTCAAGTATTTTCTTGGTCCATTTTTTATGAACAACCAAGATTGATTGTTATTTGATTTCACAAATGTGGTGAATCTTGTTTTCCAGTGGAGTAATATTGTCCGTTAAAGTAGGGAGGTTTGTTAAAAGAGTGTCTATCTTGTAGAAGAGCTCTAAGGATTTGGTAATTTGGGATTTGATCTTTTCGTTAAGTATTGTTAGGTGTATTTCGGTGAAGACCTTCTCTGATACCAATTGAAACTAAAGACGGGGGCAGGGGTATCACGACCTGAAATCTAGACGTGATGGAAACTATCATTCCCTCCATGGTAGTTAATACAAACTAGCATTGAAGAACAACCAAGTTGTTCTAATACGGAAGTAATCATAAACAATAAGGAAAATGTAGAATTTAAAGCGGAAAACCATTACTAAATTCCCAAAACTAGGTTACCACTATATACAAGCCATTAATGGAGTTTATACAATATTACATTGTCTCGAAGCAGTCTTTAGTAAGTAAAGAAATCAGTAAGCTAAATGAAATAAAAGAGACCTTCGATAAATGAGGATGCGATATTTTCTACCTCCAAATGCTCTAATGATGCCCTCGGACTGAAGTCGAACACTGAACATGAAGTCCTGGGCCTCTACCCTGCACAAGAGTGCAGAAAAGTAAGGAGTGAGTACAACAACCATAGTACTCCGCAGCATGGTCTAACTATAAAATATAAGTGGAACTCCTGACAGTCAACTAACCCTATGATACTACTATCTGCAAATAGTTTATATGAGACAGCCTAACAATATTTTATACTCTGATACAATAGCTCAATCAATATCTAACAATATCGATGTTACACAGAATCTCTAATTATTTCCCCTTTTAAAATGATACCACCATCAAAATGTTAACAAATATCGATAATCCCAAGTTCTCTACAAGTTCTCAATATGACCAAAGCATAAGCAGAAATCATGTTATGAGCAAGTTACTATAACAAATATCAACAGAGCAAACAAATTACCACACTTAATGTAATAAATGGAAATAAAGTGAACAAGTTACCACAATTACAAGGAAAACAACATTAGTGTGAACAATTTACCATACTTAAGGTAGTAAACGGAAACAAAGTCAACAAGTTACCACTATTATAAGAAAGCATCATCAATGTGAACAAGTTACCACACTTACCTTAATAATTAATTAGTATGTGCTGGTTACAAATTATCACAATCACAAGAAAAACTTCATCAGTGTGAATAAGTTACCACAATTACCTTAATATTTACTTAGTGTGAGCTGGTACCAAACTTATATGGTAGATTTGGTAGTATGAACGAGTTATCATACTTGTAATAAATAGGAAGTAGTATGAATGAGTTAACACATTTCAAATATTGGCAACAATAGTTTGAGTAAGTTATCCCACTTAAAATAACAATAGCAATAAATGAGCAAGTTACTACAATTGGAATAAAAATAACAATAAGGTGAGCAAGTTACCACACTATTGAGGAGGAGTACTCTATTGACAGTAGTGGAATCAATTAGACATTCGTTCATGAATATAACAAGCAACTCTGAAGGGACCCTCAACACTCATTTGAAATCTCCTGCTAACAAACCATATATGCAACCACACTAATTTCGACGTTCCAGACTCCACAGAACCATAAAATCATGTGTACTATGTACCCATGACTTGATTCTCATTTATGGCCTAAAGACTAACTTTAAACTCAAAAAGATCAAAATAGCATGGGGGCTATGAAAAATATGAAAGACCTCATTCTAGGCTAAATTCCACCTCCCGAATCCAATGGAGCGGTTGGATTTTCCATATGAGTACTCTAAGACTGAATATTGACCAAAGTCAACCATTTCCCTTATAACTTAACTTTATCCAGCGAAAAATCACCACGAATGACCTAAAATAGAAACTAAAGGTTCTACTAGTCAAAACTCGACATTCCAGAGCTAATGTAACTGATATATTTTTATTTTGAGATCCTGAACTCCAAATGACCCCCTAGAGTTCTATATTTCACACTTTAAAGGTTTGAAACTCACCTTCCAAAACCTTACTTAGAACTTATTCCATTCTCAAACAAACCATGAAATCAAACATAGTTTAGCATAACATAACTAAGGGGAGGGAAATATGATAAAAACTCATAGAAGCCGAAAGAATAACCTAGAGATTTGTTACAACATCCACGACTCAATATCATGTTAGTCCTCAAACATAAGAGAAGTATGAAGTGCTGGCTCACCCGAGGTCTGAATCATAACTCGCAATGTATGTTTCCATTTCCTAAGTGAACTACCATAGTGCAACACAAGTTTGAATTTTTGAAGCGGAGCTGAGAATCAACACATCACTGGCAACCCACCTCACAGAACCGGTGCACTTCCTATACCTCCAAGATGCCCAAGGTAACCAAGGTTACCCCATTGACCCAAATCGAGATACAAAATCTCGAAATCATCATGCTATCATCTAATGGACTCGTCTTCTTACCTTAACCTAAATATTTGACCCACCATTACTTGAAATCGAAGTAAAGTTGAAACCCAACCATCACTCATCCATAGGGTGACCTTCCAAAACTGGGTGGTTCATAAACAAAACTTGTTTCTTGACCCGAATTAGTTAAACTATTCACGTTATCAGAGTCAGGACTCAAGGGAACTAATTACTATCGTAATACTACATCCCATAGATAACCAACATTACCTTGAAGCACTAAAATAATGATTCCACAAGGATCACAATCCCGGGTACCATCCCCATCAATCAAATACTTACTAACTGAAGAAATCAAAAAGAAACCCATAAACAATCTGAAGTAGTAATCAAACAAAATCATTTAAACATGATCACCAATCATAATATTGATCTTAGGCAGTTTTACCTGCCATAAAACAACCTAATTCCTATAATCTGGCTTTCTTTTAAGGATATTTGCATGACTTGTGGATATTTTGGTAATTATTGTGTGTAAGCACCACTAACCAATGTGATTAACATGTTTATAGGGTTATTGAGAACTTAGAAGATATAGAGAAAGCAGGAAACCAAGCCAGCAGGAGCAGGCAGAGTGTAGAAAACTGACCCTCATCACGATAGTGATCACGTCGTGATGAAGGGTCCATCACTATAGGGATCACGACGTGATCACTATCGTGATCCCCTTTATTTTGATGGCGGCAGAAGGCCTTTTCTAGATTGGCTTAATAGGGGAAATTTTACCTTTTCACCCAAGGATCCATGTAAGCCTTAAGAGGCATTTTGAGGCAATTTTAAGGATTATCATTATTATTATTCTTATCAAGAGTATTTGGCTATCATATTAAAGAGAAAGGTGTAGCACTTGGAAAAAAAACACCACAAGTCAAGAGACATATACAAACAACGTAGGGTGAATCTTCTCATTCATTTCTTGTATGATATTGTGTAATTATATTTTCTGAATTGAATATGTGTTGTATTGGTTAAACACCCTTGTTCTGGGGCTTATGGTTTGCACATAGAGTATGGATATAATTTGATATAAAGTATGAGTTTCGGATAACTGATTGTTCTTCTATTCTATAATAACTGCGTTTTTAATTATTGCTCGCTATTAGAATCAACTTTAGGCTTGCTAGGTTTATTGAATCCAATAATCTTGTGAGTGATGGGGAGTAGTAGAAGTGTGCTTATGTTGGTAACCTTAATCCGAGATTAACAACATAACTAGTGGCTAAGACATAATCGTGTACTTAGAGCTTTTCTTGGTTTAAATAGGGAAGAAACCGATAATGCCTTTATGAGAGTTAAACAACACATGCCAATTAGAGTAGATGTTGATTAAGTGATTGGTGACTAGAGGACTATCAATCCCTAGTCATAACTTCACCCCCTAAATCAATAATCAACGGAACAAGTGTCTTTATTATAGTCAAGTTTATATACGTGTGTGTGTAATGCCATAGCCCTGGAACAGTTACTTATATTGATCTTGCTTGATTGTTTTTCCCCAGGTCTCACTTCTTTCCCCTTTGTTAATTTAGACTTATATAAATCTCCAAACTATTATCTCTTTCTATCTAATTGCACTATATATAAAGTCCTTATATATATCACTTAGCGAAACTAATTCATAATTCCAAGTCCCTGTGGGTTCAACATTCAGCTCGCAAGAGCCACTATATTACTTGTTAGACCGCATACACTTGCGCGTGCACTGGGGAGCCAACATGTTTTTTGCGCCATTGCCGAGGACTTGGCAATTAGTTAGCTTATGATTTATATAAGTTAAAATTTTATTGTGTAATTGTTAAAAACTTAATCTTAGCCTTTTTAATTCTTTGCAGTTTTTATTACAGGTAATCTAGCAAGGGACAGAACCTTGGTGCAACCATTGTCTGAGCTAGAACCGTTTATTCACTATCACTGCAGAACATGGGTATTCCCTCACTCTGGTTCACAAGTCCAACTGGAGCAACAAATAATTGTGGTACCTAAAGAGATGGAAGCGCCAAAGTCAGTACGTGAGGTGGCCATTCATAAGGCTAACAATTCCACCTCTGTTATTCAGAAGCCCTCACCTGAGGGTAGATTTGAGCTTAAACAAAATATGGTGAAACTATTGCACAAAAATGGGCAGTTCACTGGTCTCGTACGTGAGGATCCACAACAGCATATCTAAAACTTTTTGGAGACCAGTGACACATATATTCCCATAGGAGTTTCATCAGATTATGTGAGACTCATACTATTTATACTATTCCCCTTCTCATTATTGGGGAAAGAAAAAAACATGGCTATCTGTAGAACCATCAAACTCTATTACTTCGTGGGAGGACCTGGCAAGGAAGTTCTTGATTCGATTCTTTCCATCTGGAAAGACTGCGAGGTTAAGAAGTGAAATTCTTATCTTTAGGTAAAATCCAGGAGAGAATTTATATCAAGCATGGGAAAGATTCAAAACTTTACTCTGGAACTGCCCACATCACCAGCAATCCAATGAAGTGCTGATGCATACTTTTATTGAGGCACTGGAACCCAACTCCAAAATATTGCTAGATTCAACAGCTGGGGGCCAAGCTTTAGAGCGCACTTATAAAAATATTTACACACTGCTAAATAGGGTTGCCATTAGTAATCCTGATTGGAACGTTGACATGTCAAAAACTATCGCTAAGAAGAATACTGTCGGTGTAATGGAGTTAGATGTCATTACAGTATTTCAGCACAAATTTCATCCCTTCAGAATATGTTTGGACAAACCTTCGGACAACAAAAACAGTAAGCTGCAGTTAATGTAGTTTAATCACAAGCCCAAGGGTGGTATGA
>JBDJHY011010887.1:0-14353 GCA_039654485.1 Withania somnifera
TAAACCTTGACTTGTCTTAAAAGTGAAGAAAATATCTCAATCGTGAGCATTCCCCTTCCTTAGCGCTTCCAAAAGAGCGCAGTCTAGTTAAAAATGAAATATACATAAGAAAACATAAAAACAATACCCGTATACCCGTATTATGGAGTTTTATTCAAAAAATAGCCCTGGGCCCATGGGGTTATAACTGGAATTTTGTTTTGAAAACATGTCACCCAATACTCGAGAATCTAGATATAAAGTTTAATTGAAAATCCATCCCTATTCGTGATTCGAGTCATTGAAATAGTTTTTTTGAGTTCATGAAGGATTTCACTATTTTACCTATGAAAATCATTATCCCCAAGTTAAATTCATGTTAAAATATAAGAAATAGTGTTAGAAACCATTACCCAGTAGCTTAGACTTGAAATCCCTCTTTGATACTTCCAAAATATGAGAAAATAGCCTTTCATATGTAAAAAAATAATAGTTCGAGGAAAAGTCAAAATTTTTCCATTTTATACTAGCAGTGACTAATAAATCAGTCAAATTAGCCAATTTATTAGACGAAATGGAAGATGCATTGGCCATTAACAAATTAGTCATTTGACTAATTTATCAGCCATGATCGATTTATCATCTAAAATGACCGATAAATCGATCAATCTGTAGTAGCTCCCCAACAACAAAATATCCAGCCATTTTGAAATACTCTGAATGGACAGTCGGGGTTCGTTTGAAACCCCGTGCACACAAACTATATATAAAAATACTCTGAATTTAAAGTTCTGAACTCAATCATACCATCAAAATATTAGTCTGGTGTCTCCTTTACTTGATACTTGTTAAGGGCCTAAAAACTGTTTTTTTCACCATAAAGGTAAAAGTGCTCCCTAAGCCTACGAAAAAAAAGAGGGATTTTCTAGAACAAAATCCCCTTGTAAATCCAATGGCACTCTATGTCCAAATATTGATCAAAGTCAATCATTTCGTTAAAACTCAATTTTATCCCGTCAAACCACTCAAAATCACCACGAAAGGGCTAAAATAGAAAACAAAGGTCCCCTTAGACCAAAATCAACATTTCGGAGCTGATGAAACTGGCAGATTTTTTGTTTTGAGGTCCTGAACTCCAAATGACCCCTATTACTTGTTCGAATTTCTGTATATTCTAGTGTTGTATTATTTGTTGGGTTGTTGTATATATATAAATTGTGTGCGAGATGTAGTATCAGGGGTTGGTTGGATATTAGGAGTTTCATCATCCCTTTATATTAGGTATAATTGAAAATGCTACTGAATGTCGTTGCGATGTACTTACTCAACCCGAGCATATATTCCGAGATATTCAAAGGTAGTTGTCGTTCGTCTGCAGTCTCCTATGTCTCCATATCCTTATTTTATTGTCTTTACTTTCTAAAGACTTTATGAGACTTTCATTTTTATGAATTTGGAAACTTGTGGCTCTATACAGTGGCAATCAGATTTTGGGTTATAGATTATAATTCATTTTTAAGTCATACTTCTTTATTATTACTGTTCACTTGCACATTCATGACTTACATTTTTTACTCGTTAATTTTGGCTAACTTATCACTGTAAGAAAGATAGGTGCCATCACAATCGGATTTCGCGTCGTGACAATAGATCGAGAAACCTGCCCCCCATACAAGGAATAATAAAAGGAAGAGAAGGAATAACACTTATGTTGTAGTCGAAATTTGAAGAACTAGAGCCGGATTTGGATATTGCAGAAGTTTACCTGTTAGATGCTTTATTTAAATTCCCAGATCTGATTGTGACGTCCCTGATTTGCTGGAGGTCTCCCATAGCTTGTCGGTGTAGATGATTCCTTCTGGTTACATGATCGATTAGTTAAGGAAGGAGGTTGGTTATATTTCCTCCATGTAGTTTGCAAATGACCCAACCTGTGAAACTTTTTAGCATTATTTCTTTATATTGGTTCACTTAAAATGACTTAACAATGTGTATTATTTTTTTTTTATTTAGAAATTTAGAAGAGGGGAAATTAATATGGAATGAGAACCTGTCTAATAGATAATCGTCACCATAGACAGGTCTCTTGCGACAATTATACAAACCATTGCGATAGACCGTCTATGACAACGGTTTTTTCACTTTCGCAACGGTTTTAAGTGTAGAATTGTTCGAGTAGCATGGAAAAGTTATTGCAATGGTCAGAACCGATGCCATAGACGGTCTATCGCATTAATTGTATAATGGTTTCCATATGAATCGATGCTATAGATCTAATATATAGTAATGTTTATTTAATAATATATTTACTTACTTAATTTAGAACTAACAAGTTAAATCGATCCATTTGTTTTTGAACTAGCAACAAACCTAACTGTATTAATTTTCACGTAAACAATCACAACTAGGATTTATCACCTAGACTACCGAGGACTCCTTCAGTGGCTATAGAATTGACTTTTACATAATGTTACACAAAATCTAAAGATACACTGCTAAACTTAGTCCTATCCAGTTTCACTTTGTCTTTCATATATTTCTAGAAGATAGATCATGGACAGAGTTTTCCTTAGTTTTTTGTTCTCCCTTTTCTTCTTTGGGATAAAATCTACTCCTTGTATACAGTAGCTTTTTATATTAGGGACATCTCATTGACAAACAGAACATGCCTCATCAGAAGCTTCAAAAACAGTCAGGCAATCCGTCACTGTGGTATAAACCGTATCTATATATGTCATTAAACTTGTGCTTGACCGGGATAATTAGATAAAGGGGTATAAAATTTTATCTAACCTATTCTCAAATTATAAATATTAACATGAGACAAATAATAGATTGAGTGATGCATAATACAAATAATTCTTTTTTCTTTACCCATAATACTGGTAATACAGTTTGTCGCCTACGTACAGCATGTGTTCACCAAGTATAAAGCACAACCTAAATAGAAATTACTTAAGCTCACATCACATAAGATATATCTGGATTAGGCTGTTAGCCGCATAAGTTTGACAATTGCTTGAGAGAGAATATATCTTGATTGTAATTAAGTAGGTGTAAGAATGTACATTATATAATTCAGTCAGCATGTCAGTATTAATGCAACCTCTAATACTGCGTAATCCTTCTGAATGCTTCAAATGTGTTCCGACGAGGACTTTATTAATGTCAATTAGTTATTGCTACCACAACTCTACATGACTCCTTGTGCATGTGAAGTTCAACTGATATTCTATGTGCAGGACTAGAGCTCCCGAATTATATTATGCATGTGTATGTTCCATTATTACAATTATACATGCTTGTTTGTTTCCTTTAACGTAACGCCTTCCACACACACCCCACACACCCTTTTTTTTCTTCAATCTTCTAGAATCGGTACAAATCTAATATGCTTTATTATGTTGTTGAAAGCTGGGGAAGAAAAAAAAAAGTCTTAAGAGGTTGAGTGTTTCACACACTCAATATAATTTCTTGATTTTCGTAATTTTTGTGCAAATTAAATATAAAACATCTCCAAAATTAATTCATAAATTTCTTACTAAGGGAGGGCATCTAGCTAGAGTTCCTTTTAGTTTGATAATGTTGACCGTACATGTACAAGTTCCATGTATCACGATATAATTTAGTCAATCAGACAACTTATTTAGTATTTACAAGCATTTGTAATAATTATAAACAGATAACTTGTGTTAATATCTCAACATCTAGCTAGAGTTCCTTTTAGTTTGATAATGTTGACCGTACATGTACAAGTTCCATGTATCACGACATAATTTACTCAATCAGACAATTTATTTAGTATTTACAAGCATTTATAATAATTATAAACAAATAATTTGAGTTAATATCTCAAAAAGGTCGTTAAACTATGGAAAATTATCTTATAAAGTCACTGAACTTTGCTTTGTTAACAGAATTACTCAACTTAAGAATTTTATTTTAAAAAATCACTCCACTATATTTATCATTAAAAAATGACATTGGAAAGTAAAATACATTTTTATTCCATGTGAGCATCATCCCACTTAAACAATTTATTTCCTTTTAATTTTTAAGTTTATCCGCCTAAGGAACTGGGTTCACCTAGAAAACTTGTAACACCCTAAATTTTTCAGTTAGAATTTGAACCATTCTATGTATGTGGTTAAGATCAGAGCTTATGAGTTCTCACATATTCCTAGGTAATAAAATCATTTCTAAAGGTCATAAGAAACTTCTAGCGCAAAGTTAAATTCATTACTAAAGGTCTTTTTTACTCTATTTACGAGTCTATTCATTATGGTGAGTTTTAAAGTTCTTTTAATACTTGATTTTGTATATAGATAGATTTATCACGATTGTGTTAGTATAGTAGTGGTCATTTCAGGTTATATCAACATGGTAGTGTTCTATATGGATTTTCTCAGTATAGTAGTGTTCAGTTTAGATGTTGTCAGAATAGTAGTGATCAGTTTAGCATATGTCAGTGTATTATTATTAGTCAGAGATAGTTTATCATAAGCATTCATTGCATAGCCTAGTTCATGGTATATTATAAGTTGTGCATACTTATATAGCATGTTTATGTTACCTCCCGCTTACTTTGTACATCCTAAGTACTGATACATACTATATTCATGTATGTTTTTATCATGTAGATCTAGCTAACAATATGTGCGTGCTTAGTTGACTAGATTTGTACATCCTAATTTAAAGAATATTTGGTGAGTCCTCATGATTTGAGGGTCAACATCTATGGAGTATTATTTATATCTATTTTATTAGATCTTGAGACTTTTAGTAGATTTTGCTAAGACTAGATAGGGAATTGTACTAGTATTCTAGTCCTTCAGGTGTAGTGGCGTTCAGACAAACAAATGTAATAGACTTGAATTGATTAAGTATTTTATTCATTACTTTGTTTACATGATTCTTGTTAGAGTCCATTACCATTTTATTTTATAACTTTCTTCCGCTGAGAGTATGTGTGATTAGATGCGTGCTTGATCATATGGTTTGTTTAGGACATTTAGTAGTTTTGATTTCTTTTCGCATCCATTGGTGAGTTCAGGGCATGGCAAACTTGTTATCGGAGCATTAGGTCAAGTGTCATAGGATGTATGAGAACAAGTGTCAGGTAGAGTCTCTTTTATGAATGTGAATTGTAACACGCTTATAACTAAGAAACTATTAAGTATTTAGGAAAATTTTCCTTTCTTCATGCTTCACTTGTGTTGTGGAGTTTAACTCAAAGAATTACACATTTTGGATCCTTTCTCATAAAGAATCATTTGTTCATAAACAACCATCTTATCAGGCCAGAAACTAGTCTTAGTTAGATCAGGCCCCTCAGCCTTTGGTTGTCCTTATAATTCAGCCCCAGACCCTACACTTATTTGGTGGTGAGTTGTGTTAATTTGAATAATATAGTAGTAGAGAAGGCTAATTTTATGGTAGACACTAGAGGTATAACTAGGATAGTAGGTTGTAGTAGAATGATCCTACACTATGGTGTGAAGTTAGAAGTGCAGGAGTCAAAGTGAGGCATAGTTACTAATTAAGGTGTGTAGTCAGATGTCATGTGTTTATTCGGAAGTAGTGGATGATATATTCTTAAGTGTTAACCAAAGAGTAGATTTAGATTATGAGGTTGTGTGTAGGCTTGAATATATTATAGTAAGCGGTTAAGATTATTTGTATTATTGTTGATTCTCACTAGGCTAGTGTTGTCTTATGTAATACTTCGTACTTGATTAAATCTTTAAAGCCTGTTCATGCACCTAATAAACTGAGAATGTTCCCAGGTTTCCCTGTGTAAGGACCACGACTCAATGGATTGTACTTCACAATTTGTAGAGTCCACTCATCAAGTGATGTTTGAATTCCAATGAGCTATTAAGGTTCCATTAATTAGGTGCATGAGTCGTGAAGTGAAGGTTCATGAGTCGGGTGGTTAAATCATAATGTGTTTCCTGAAGTTTGATCATTCAATCAGTTTCCATAAGTTTCACTTCATGAGTCATGAAGTACAGCACCACGACTCATAGTGTTGAATCGTGCGACAGGAGTGAGCAAAGTCCATCACACGACTTGTCCACTAGTCATGGAATGGCACTCCACAAGTCATAGAGTCACTCGTGGAGTGGCCCGTTTAGTTTTCAGTCCCATAGTGAGGGGTTATTTTGTAATTTCCCCACTCCTCCAACCCAATCCCATGTCATTTTGATCATGGAAAGGAGTATTATAAATACCCCCAAACACCTATTTTCCCATTCATTATTCATATCATCAGATCAACCTAGGTTTTCCTCTAAATACAACCAAGGATTCTCTAAGTTCTAGGTATGTAGGTTATGGACAGAGTTTTCCTTTCAACATTGTGCCTAAGTACACAGTGTTTTGGTTCACTATCATAACTTAGACTTTAGGGTGATTCCCATAATTATTGTTCATGTTGAAATTTGCGTATTTTATATTCTCATGATCATTAATTGCCTTGCTGCATGTATTCCTGGTAAATTTGCATAAATTACCATAGGTGGAGAACAATGTTCTAGTTCATGAGGTTCAAGTCCTTTATATGGAGTCTATATGCCTTTTTCTTATGAGTTTGGGTAAAATCTCCATAACTAAAGACAAAGTCGAAGGTACGATCGGTTTTAGCATTAGAAGAATAGTTCATGGTCAAGTTTTATGAATTATAAACTAAGTACTTTGACTTTTAGAGTCTGAGTCGGGTTTATGAGTTAGTTTAATTAAAATAAAGTTTAAGTATAGGAATGGGACAGTAACATGACAGAGATAGTGAGTTCATGGGTTCATGGCATTTTATGTTGTCAAGATAGATGTTATAAGTTCATGTTCAATTCATGGTCACTCTTGGGAGTAGTGTTAGCACCGAGACAATTTGGGTGACTTAGTCGTTATCCTAGAACTTGCGTCACCAAACATCGGAAGTTCATGGACCAAGGCGACATTTATAGTTCGTGGGTTAGCGGATCCACTAGGATTAGTTCATGGACCTTATTCTGGAAGATTTGGGACCCTATCCAGCATAGGAATATAAATTAGACCTCGTAGCTATATGCACAAGTAATGTTGGTTATAGAACCTCCCAGGTCAGTTAAAGTCAGTCAAGGTTATCAAGGTCAGTTATGTGTCAGTTGAAGTGAAAGAAGATTTTAGAAAAAGTATATTTATTATTTTATTACTACTCTTGAAGTTGTATTGTTGTTGCTTTACTTGAGTCAGTATTTGAAGATGGAGAGCTGACAATACTCTTTCATTCATGCTTACTCACATATTTAGTACATTTCATGTACTGACTAGATACTTTCTATGTTGCATGTTACCTCTACACGGATCCTGCCAGCCATTCAAGCACTTGCAATTGACTTGGATGTACATTCTTAAAATATTAGCAGAGGGTCCAGTCCTCATTGCTTCAGGGAAATAGAGCTGAATATTTACTCCTTTTAATTTATTTAGAGCTAGACTATGAGTTTATTTCATTATTTCCTTGTTTGGATATTATATAGGGATCTTGTCCTAGAAGTTCGGTACTTAACATATAGTGACTTTCAGAACGATAGTTCATTGGTGTTGAACTTTAGTATATCATTCTATTACTTATTATTTATTGACTGATGTGAGGTCCATAATTTATTCCTATTATGTTGTTGATATTGCATCCTCCGAGTGTGAGTGTGTACAACTTGTATGAGCCAAGCTCCTATCCAAGGCTACTAGGGTAATTTAGTGGTTAAGGATGTTGGTCCCACCTAGTGGGTGACTCTTAGGTGTGACAAACTTGGTATCAAAGCAATAGTTTCAGGTGTACTAGGGTGTTTGAAAGACAACATTAGGTAAATTCTTTATTAAGGGTATCAACTAGATCATACTTCTAACTGAGAGGCTACTGAGAGTGTATGAAATATCTCACTTTATTCATGTTCATTTTCGTTCTTGGAATTTAACTCCAAAAATTTCTATTCTTGATCGAGCTTTACACATTTCAAATATCCCTCCACATAGATAGTCTTCTCATCAGGACAAAGGTAGGGGACAAGAAAATCAGGTTGCACCAGTTCTAGAGCCTCATCATCAAGATAACATCACTAATGAAAAACTCAGAAACATGATGCACTTGATTGCCTATATCTTGGTTGCGCAGGATCAACAACTAGCTTAGGTTCCAGTAGTTCAGTCAGCATTGCTTGATACTAGTAGTGAGGGTGAGGGAGCTCCTGAGGATGATTCCTCCAGAATTCCATGGTTGAAGAATTAGGGAAGATCCAGAGAAGTTATAAAAGAGGTTTAGAGAATTTGTGAGATGATGAGGGTTTTATATGAAGATAGGGTGTATTTAGTAGAAAATCAATAAATTGATAAAGACAAATCCAAATTGAGGGAGAGTCATCATATTAAGTTGGCCAATACTTTCTATTCTTAGTTCAACCAACCCAAGTCAAGCAGTGGTCAGAGACAGCGCTAATAGACCTATAGGGACAAGCCCTTTCTTTATTTAGTGACCCTACTAAAAAATTTAAACAACCTCAAGAGTGTAGGCCCACTTATACAACATTACATAATAGTATGAAAGGATGGCCCACTCATCCTTTATGTAATAGTTGTTGTACGAACCATCCTAGTCATTGTATGATAGGAAACGATGGATGTTTTCGACCTGTACATACATGCCATACTCTGAGACATTTCCCTTCAATGGGTGTTTTGGATTTGGTAAGATAAGGAACCATAATAGGGATTATCCTATGTAAAATAAAGGAGGTGGTAATGGCAGAGCTCAAACCAATGTATTAGAAGCACCGGCAGCACACACATCCAAGCAGGCCACTTCTTCTTCAACTGGTGGTGGTTAGCACAACTGGTTGTATGCTTTGGGCTTCCGACATGATTAGGGATGTTCATAACTATGATATATATACACTGTTAAACCCTGAGGCTACCCTTTCTATTGTATCCCCATAAGATTCTAGATAGTTTGTTATATATCCTACAATCCTATATGAGACTCTTATTGTTTTTTACACCTGTTAGTGATATTGCTATAGTTTACAGAGTCTACCATAATTGGCATATAACTATTCTAGGTATCGTTATTCTAGTGACCTTCATGATTTAGACATAATAGACTTTGACATTATTCTAGGCACGGATTGGCTCCATTCATGTCATGTTGTTGTTGATTGTAGGACTCAAGTTTTCCATTTCAAAATTCCTGATGATTATGTTCTTAAGTGAGAGGTTGGTGTAGTTATGCCTAAGGGTACATTCATTTCTTATCTAATGACCATGAAGATGATATCAAAGGGGTGTATTTACCACTTAATCTTATTTAAGGGTTCTAAGTTAGAGACTCCTGATATTTAGTCAGTCATAATTGTCAAAGATTTTCTTTGTGTGTTTCTCGAGAAGGATTTACCTAGAGTCCCTCCTGATAGCGAGATAGACTTTGGTATAGACCTCATTTTGGGCACTCGGCCCATTTCTATTATTCCATATAGGATGGCACCAGGTGAGCTTAGAGAGTTGAAGGACTAGTTAGCGTATCTCTTATAGAAGTGGCTTGTTCAAACCAGTGTGTCTCCCTAGGGTGGTCCTATATTTTTCATGCGTAAGAAACATGGTCCCTCCATATGTGTATTGATTATCGTCATCTAACAAAGTCACAATAAATGAATAGCATCCTATTGTGAGGATTAGTGACTTGTTCAATCAGCTATAGGGTACTAGCCACTTTTCCAAAATTAATCTTCGTTATGGCTAGCATCAGCTTAAGGTTAGGGAGGTAGATATTCCATTACTACGTGTTGAACTCGTTATGGCCACTTTATGTTTGTGTCATGTATTTTAGTTTGACAAAAGCTCTTAAAGATCTATGAACCTCATCAATAGGGTGTTCAAGTTATACTTGGACTTGTTTACGATTGTCTTCGTTGATGATATCTTCTAGTTGTTCAAATTCTTAGAGAGTGTCAGCTTTATACTAAATTCTCTAAGTGTGAGTTTTGGCTCTAGGTAGTTGCCTTTCTTGGTTATATCATTTCCAGTGAGGGTATTTGGGTAGATTCCCAAAGTATTAACTTTGTCAGAAGTTGTCCTAAACTAACTTATCTATCTGTTATCTGTAGTTTTCTTGGTCGAACTAGATATATTTGTAGATTTTTTAGGGCTTTTCTTTTGTAGTAGCTCTGTTGACCCATTTGACTCAAAAGAAGGTGAGCTTTGAATGGTCTGATTAGTGAGAAAAGATCTTTTTAGGCGTTGAAAACTAGATTGCCTTCAGCTCTGGTTTTTTGTTTCTTCGTATTTTGAGGGTTTTGTTGTATATTATGATGTTTCTATAGTTTGGTTGGGCTATGTGTTGATACAACATGAGAAAGTGGTGGCATATGCTTCTAGTCATCTTAAGACTTATGACAAAAATCATCTCACTCATGATCTTGAGATGGAAAGTATAGTGTTTTCTTTGAAGTTGTGGAGACATTACTTGTATGAGTGCATGTTTATGTCTTCAATGAGCACAAGAGTTTGCAGCAAGTGTTTGAGCAGAAAGATCTGAATCTTCATCAAAGGAGGTGGTTAGAATAATTGAAATATTATGACGCGATTTTTATGTACCATTGGGGCAAGGACAATATGGTGTCTGGTGCTCTCGGCGTGTTGTCTCTGGGTAGTTTGTCTCATGTTGATAAAGGTAAGAGGGATTTTTTCTAGAGCAGTGCATAGGATTCCATACCTTGGGGTAAGGTTGATCATTGTAGAGGAAAGGTGTATGCATATTCAGAATGCTTCTAGATCATCTCTGGTAGTAGAGGTGAAGGAGAATCAAGATAGTGATCATGTGTTATTTCAGCCGAAGGGTGCAATTTAGAATCATAAAATCCAAGTTTTCTCCAAAGGGGGAGATGGTGCTCTTTGATATTAGAATCATTTGTGTGTTCCAGTAGTTTATGTGTCAAGAGGGAGGATATTGTTAGAGGCTCATAGTACTAGGTATTCATCTTGGGCTATGAAGATTTATAGGGATTTGAAAGAGGTGTATTGGTGAAATAGTATAAAGAATGACATAGTTAAATATGTGGCTATGCTTCCTAATTTCCAGTAAGTGAAAGTAGAGCACCAAAAACCATAAAGAGAGATACAGAGGTATGGTATTTTGAAATGGAAATGGGAAATGATCAACATTGACCTTGTCACCATTTTCCCCTTATCCCAGAAACATGATTCCATATAGGTTGTAGTAGACTAAATTACTAAGTCATCTCACTTCTTGGATATTATACCAGCTATTCAGCAGAGCAGTATGGTAGGATTTATTTGAAGATGATCTCGAGGATGTATGGTGTACCTTTGACTATAATTTTAGACCGAGGCACACATCTTACTTCGTATTTTTAGAGATCATTTTGGAGAGGACTTGGTTCATTCTGTTGAGTACAATATTTCACCCGTAGATAGATGGTTAGGATGAGAGGACCATCCATACGTTGGAGGATATACTGAGGGCATGTGCAATCGATTTCAAGGGAATTTGGATTGAACACCTCCCATTGATTGAGTTAGCATACAATAACAACTATCACTCAAGTATCTAGATGGACTTATTTGAGGCTGTGTATGCGAGGAGATGAAGGTCTATTCTTTGTGTGTTTGAGGCAGGAAATACAACTATGGTAGGTCTACATTTGTTCATGACTCTATGTAGAAAGTTCAGATCATGAGAGAGAGGTTGAAAATAGCTTAGATAAAAAAAACTCTTATATGGATGTGAGGAGGAGGGATTTAGAGTTTAATGAGGGTGGTTAGGTGTTTATGAAGATTTGTCTTATTAAGGGAGTCATGAGGTCTGGGAAGAAGGAAAATTTGAGTCAAGGTATATTTGTCCTTATCATATTATGAAAAGTTAGGCAATTGTAACGACCCATAAAATCGGATCATGATGGGGCCTACGTCCCACCTATAGGCAAGCCTAACCGTATATCCTGGAGAGACAAGCAATTGTCCATATCACATCTCAAAACCAACATAAGCAATAAACAGAAGAAATACCATTTTACATATATATACACAGCCCTGCACGAAAGGTGGTATCATCGGTATATGGAGCTACAATCAGAGTATCCAAAAAGGTATGTACATACACAAGATCCTATAAAAGTACAAATAAAACAAGGCCTTCTATGGAAAAAATAGAGAAAATAACAACAACTAGAAGACACAATCATCTCGGAGGACAAAGATCATTGTAGTCTTCAATATGAAAGCAACCTACTTAGCACTATCCTGCAATTTTCGATGACCCCTACAAGTATTTCCACCACAAAAACAGTGCAAAAGTACATTATGAGTACCATAAACACTGGTATCCAATAGGCATCATAAGCTTACTTAGCTAAAGTAAAGGACAAGTAAAGAAAGGGTGAGGGAAAGTAAACAAGGAAATAAGAGTAGGAATAGCACAACAAAAACTAACTATACAGCCAGAACTAGGCTCTTGTAAGGATAACTGACTAAATATATTAAGTAAAAATGCAGCAATTAGGTAGGTAGGTCTATGTACTACTATCCCACAACATAACTATCTATGACATAGTCTCGAGAACCGAATACAGAAAGAATATCTAGGCTCCAGTTGAGTGTAAATAGATCCAATTAGATGAATAACGAATATAGTAACGATCTAGGAACGGTAAGCAATGAATAGATATATAACCCCAAAAGTCCCCATAAAACCTAGTTACAAAAATAAAAGAAAACAAACAAAACTTACCTGAAGCCCTATCTTGGAGGCAGACACAACCAGATAGACCAAGGACCCTACTTAAGTTTTCTCATAGGCCCAAAAGGAAAAAACAACGCAGAAAGATAAATAAAAGGGAGAAAACAAGAAGACCAATAATGGAACTTATCCTAACTAGGGAGGTCCCACCCCCAAATAAATAGATCTCAGTCCATTATGGGAGGTCCCACCTCTAAAAAATAGCCCTTAGCGAGGCTCGTAAGGTTCCACTTCTAAATAATAGCTCCCAGCTAGGCACAAAAAGCCCCACCTTTAACGCGTTGTCTCAAAACTAAGCATGGGAGGTCCTACCCCAAAGTAACACTCACAGTGGTACATATACTTATGCAAAAGCCTTAGTCCATCTTAGTTATGAAATTAGATCCATACGGCGTTGTCGTCGAGGAGGTTATGTCATAGAAAAGATTTTCCACTTATCGTAGTTCAAAAAATCCCATCTCATCTTTTCTAAGATATTTCCACTTTCATCCAACACCGGGTCTCACCCGCTAGTCATAAATTGAGGTAAGAACACAATGCATGATGCAGAGCAATACAATTATAAATAATATGCTCTCAATACAGTATAAAATTGGCTGAGCGCCATAAGCTAAGCACACTCCTCGCATAGGGTAATAATATGGTACAAAATAGTTGCTAAGGTCCAAGGCCGCTCTCAGCAAGGCTAGGACTCCACCCACATCCAAAGACCCTCTACGACCCTTCAAGGGACCCCAAAATAGGTAAAATAGAGAAATATCAATATAGAATGGTAACCAACTTATGAAACATCCCACATAGCTGGCCACACAACATAAATACTCTACAGTAGTCTAGTCTAAAGGAAAAGTAAGCCTAGCCTACCTGGGCACCAGTGAAGGTCCTCAAAAGAAAATAGAAAGGCCTGAACGGCTGCAAAATTTCCATAAACTATTCTGAAAACTCTAGAAAATAACTATTTATAAACTTGGGCCCGACTCAGCTCGATCACATAGACCTAGAGAGAACGAGCCCAAGTCCCACTCCCAAACATATGATGATTGCGGTGTTCACCATATGATCATGAAATTCCCATCCCAGATCAGTCATGTCCCTCAATTGTGATCGCGCTAAAGGAGATGAAGGTGACTTACTATGATCGCATCATAAGAGCGTGCTCACGCTGAACAACTATGTTAACAGATTTTTTGCAATAATTGAAATTTTAAAATGAGGGATCAGAATTAAAATAGAGTCCAACAGTAAAGAACCAAATAAACTTGCATTTCAAATATATTTTAGACTCAACAAAATTGATGAAACAACAAAAGGAGGTCGTTTGAGAAAAACAAACCCAAACCAAACTGAATAAAGGCATAACTTTTCTAACTTTCATCACGTACCTACAAAATGAGTCCAAAAACCTCAAGACGCACACCAATAACCCAACTAGGCCAAATTTAAAATTCGGAGTTGATGGAAACATTAGAATTCTGATCTAGTGCTCCAATCACCAACGTCCATCCTAGGCTTCAAAATGAATTGAATTTCCACAAATACCATAAGCTCAGAACAAAAGCCTCAGAATGGAACGAAAGTCAAACGAAA
>JBDJHY011011105.1:0-14351 GCA_039654485.1 Withania somnifera
CACTGTCATCAGGTAAGCAATATCCCAAACTCATAGTAATCATAAGGGACTAGCCTTAGATGGTAGGGTAAAATAGAGCTATGATACTGCTAAGCGCAGACGCAATGATATAAGTATATGGATCCATTTCTCATTAATACCCTATCAAAATCCAATTACTCCTTGTAAAATATTTTGTTGCATGCCCGTGACAGAAAACTAGTCAACAAGCGAGACGGTCTAAGGTCGGTGACTGGAATCTATAGGATGGATGCCAAGCCTTGGGCATGAGGTATAACCTCCCCTAGACCAACCATGGTCTTGAGCTATGGTAAACTGCACTAGAGGTTCCACAACTTCCCAAAGCCCTAAGTCTACACATATACAAGGAGTTCTACCGCAATATCATAGCTCAGCCAAATACCTTCTACTCTCAGGATCAAACTGTACTAGGACAAAATATCACCACACAGTACTGCTAGCTACCCAATATAACCGTTCCTAGCTAGGTACAATTCCATCACACAAGGAAGCTACTATCTAACATAGCCATTCGACTGAGTACAAAGTACCACATAAGGTAGCGGAGTATCCTTGCATTGTTGTTCTTTGCTAACTATGGCTATGCACATAACCTAATTGCATACACAATGTTTCAGGAAAAATGCAGAATAATTAGCCTACCTAGATCGGCTCTAAATCCATTGATTTAAATTAGGGGATAGATGTTATGCTCTAATCACTAGTTTAATACCCTCCCCAACCTTATTATGGTCCCGAGCTCGTGTATAATAATACAGATCAAAGTTGTTACTCCTCCCCTAGCCATACTATAGTCCAGAGTCGGTATGAGACAGGCGCGTAGGGCAATAGAGCCCTAGGGTAAGTAATTAAGCTACAAGCCAGATAAGTAGGCCATAGGCTGAAAGAATAAGCATGTCGGGGCTCGACTAGCAAAATCAACCCCTAGATAGAATTTCACCACACATATACTACACTAATACCCAATCTAAAAAAGTAGACCATAGCCTACTTGAATTTCGAGGATGTCCTAAAGAAGCGTGACCAAAATGTCCAAAATTACGTATGAAGCTTGGGATCATGCAAGGCTAGAAAAAAATAACCCACATGCCAATACAAGTAAAATAAGATCCATATTGCTATATAAATAGTGAGATAAAAATCTTGGCTAAAATTGGGCCCCTAAATGCTAATAGCTCAGAAAATTAAAATATTTATACCCATGTATATAGCATCGCTCGTACATCATACGGTACAAAATAAGGTTAAATTTAATGATAGAAATGATATATATAAGCTCTGGAATCTTATCTAATAAAGAAACAAAAAATTACCAGGTAGAAATGATCCTAGAACCACTATACTGGGTTTATATGGAGTAGAACTTCATCCAACCACTTCAAATTTTCTTAAATCTTCCTCGAAGATCCAAAAATTTTGAGGGAAAATGAGAAATATGAAGAAATAGAAAAGATTTTTTTATAAAAAGTCACTACTTGAACGATAAATTAGTCAAAATAACTGATTTATCAGCACTGACTGATTTATTGGTCTATTTAATGATTTATCAGCCACCGATTTTCATTCCTTTGACCGATATATTCATCCACATGGACCAAATCCTGAAAGATATTGGAAAATTCTCAAAAAGCACATGAAATGGTAACAGAGTCCAATTATAATGCTCCATAGATGAAATATTTATGTAATCGACATTTTGAACTCAACGAAACCGATGAAAAGACAATTTGAGATTGTATAAGCCGAGTAAGGCCTGAAAATAATTAAATATGAAGTAAATCCCATAAACTGCTAGGAATCGAACCTATTAATCTAAGAAAGTCATAAAAGAAATGAGGCAGCCCCACTAATGTTCTAAACATATAGGAATCATGGAAATAGCCCCAAGGGCTATTATGATATTTTGTATGTAAGAATACAAATGCATGTATAAAATAAACTAAAACTCTGACTGAATAATACTATGCTGACATAAGCTGAATTAAGCACTAGTAAGTAGACATAATAACGCATGATTGATGGATGTATTTAAATCTTAAGTATTAGAAAGGATTTTAAAACTCAGGATAACTCATTAATAGATTAAAGTTGATCATCAATTAGTTATATAATCTAGAAGTATGACTGATGTTTAACAGTTGACTTATCTGATACTGAAACTAAGATATGAAATACTGATACACATTCATGAACAATTCTGACTCTTTTACAATCTTGACATGCAACATTATGCAAGACTGACAATTTAGAAAAGAAACTTCACCATTCACGAGTATAATTAAAACTTATTAAATATCTTATACTCTTTAGTTTTAACAAGGTAAATAAACACTTCGTTAAAACCTTCTCAAGAACCTTGTTATTACTGTCTGACAACTGAACAACAATTGAAGTTCTATAATCGATATACTCCATACGTTTAGCTACAAAGTTAACATATTCATCCCTCCTACTAGTGGGGATCACTAATCCTTTCTAGGGCATAAGGAACTGATTGATATTTTCTAGTGGATCCACTAATCCATCTAAATAAGCCTCTTTGGGCTAAAAAATATCCTATGGTTGGCAATGTTGGTTTTGATATAGGGTTCTTAAATCCAAATTCTCTTGGTGCTAATACAGTTCCCAAAACTAAAACTGCTGATGAGGTTGGAGTTCTTAAACCTGAATACTCACAATATTAAAATGACTGACTACCCCTAACACTAATGAGATTGAGGTTTTTAAACCTGACTTCTTCAATGCTGAAACAATTGACTTCTCTTGATCTTGACTAATGGGAAACATTTTAGAGAACCAACTGATCAAGTAAAATCTATTTTAGCCTCTTTAGAAAATATTTATCTTAGCCTCTTTGGGAAATGTAACATTGACTTTGAACTAGGTTAAAATTTTATACGCCAAAACTTCAACTAGTTTTCTAAATAACATTAAAATAAGCTTAAATCTTTGCAAAAACAAGTAAATTTATAAAAAAAACTTTCCATCACTCAAAAAATAAACCGAGACCTTATCAAACTGACAAAATATGAATACTAACTATAACTTATATTTTATTACAAAATTTATGAGCAGGATATAAAAACTTCACTCAACAACCAATTGTTATGGGATTTGACTTCAAATCATAGGGACATGCAACTTCATGAACTAATATTTAAATACCATGTAATATTATTAATAATTATCATGAAACATGCTAGGACACATAAATTCATAATTTTAAGATAATTGAGATAAAATCTAGTATTTCAACTTGAAACTAAAATCGACGAGATTGGGCACAAGGAAAGAAAGAAATCCTTATTGAAGTCCGATATACCTAATTGGAGCCTCAACTATGAGTTTGTTGGAATCAATTTAAAAAATCCTAGGTGAGTTTTGAAGGAAGCTTGAGGGAGAGTAATCATGGAATTTTCTCTAAGCCTAAAAAAGAATGAATAGAAAAGAGGCTTGGAATGGTGATTTTCCTTTAATTATCTTTGGATTGGAAAATTACCAAAACACCCTTGAGAAAATAAACCCCCAACAATGTTGGGACAATTTTTCACACCTTATATATAAAGTGGGTGTCACTCCCTATACTTTGGGTGTACGGGCAGGGCATTGCCCCAATACTTTGGAGCCATGGAGCCATTTGGAAAACACTCAAAATTGTTTACTCCGTCTGATTAATGAGAAATTTAAAGCATAAAAAACTAGACTTAGATTCCTTTTATTTGATAGGTTATAGGTAAAACAACTAATAATATTTTTAGATATACGATCATTTGAATTTGACCTATGTATGAACCCATACGAAAAAATAGGCCGGTGGAGAAGCTTTAATTCAACTTTGTAATAGGAGTTACTTATGACTTTAATTTATATACAACACTACTTACATACTTTATCAATGAATTTACCATCAATATTAAAGTATGATACAATAGGGTTCAAGTCTAACCACATACATAAAATATTTTAAATTCTAGCTCTAAAACTTTTGGGGTGTTAAATGGCTGGGCATCTATATAGAAATTATTTGAGCTCACTTCCATCAAATATTTGGTGATCAATTGAGTCTTCAAGTGAGAGATATCTTGGTTATGCCTTTTTGTGTTTCTCTATGGTTATCCCCATAGAATATTTATGGGGATGCTACTTCTAACTCATATGTGTGTCAGACCCAATTTATCTTAGTCATATTATCCAATATCTAGTTGGCATGTATATAAGAATATGTCATATCCATGTCTAAAGAATTTAAAAACTTATTGAAGCTCTACAAAAGGACCTCATCTCAAAATCGGTGGTTCAAGAATTATTTCAACTTCTTTTTGAACATAAGATAAGCTGTATATAAAGATTCTCCTGATAGTTTTATGGAGTTGGTAATATCATCACTTAACTGTAACATCCGGGATAGTAGAAAAAATCTCTCTAGAAAGGATGTAGTCAGTTCATCCCAAGTAGTGATGGATGCACTTGAAAGCTCATCCAATTGAATAATGGTCTCTCCAGTTAGTGATAAGGGAAATAGTCTAAGTCTGATGGTCTCTTGAGACAAATCTAGAAGCATGTATGCCTAACAAATTCCAATAAAATTCGGAAGATGTTGGTTTGGATCTTCTCTATCTAAACTTTTGAGCAAACCCTTCATACTTAGCAGTTCTATCATAGTGCTAGTAATGTCAAACTTACCATTGCCATCAAGAGATAGTATTATGATGACCCAGTTAATCTGACTGCTTCTAAATAAATTTCCTTCACCGAATGTACATTATGTTGAGGTGGTATTCCAACTGGGTGGAACATGGATGCAATAACTACAGTTCTAGCAACTTAGGCTCATCAAGCATCCACAACTTATTGAGAAACTTATGCTCTTTAGGCGTCAGTTTGCTCAATAATTTTATGTCGTGGTGTCTGTGAATGTCTTCCATTTCACCTAAAAGAAAAAAAACAATAAAAAATTAAATTAGTAATTAAGGACTATAAGTTAAATAAATACTATTAGAGAATTCCTAAACCTTATCCCTCAACTACGTAAGAAAACTTTAATACACTAAAATTACACCTCTAAATGAAGTGTAAAATAATCATTATCAAATATAGAATTCAATTAGTTTGGGGTCAAATCACACAGAGAATAAGATGAGAAAAAATTCCACAATGATTTATGTAACTAGTAGTAAGTATTTTTGAGGGATTGCGGAACAAATAAAAAGCTTCCCAAATTTGTTGTTATCGGTAAATTTAAGCAATTGTTTGTTGATCAATGAGTGAGAATGTAGTAGGAATTTATCTTCATGATTTCATAACTCCACCAAGTCAATTTTATTAGTGATCTATCTTGGTATTATACATGAAAAAATTGACAATTATGATTTATATAACATTTTCCGACCCAAATAGATGAATAAAACTTTAAATTCTTTCAATCTGTTGAATATCTACATGTTAAACCACGTCATTAGTTTCAAATTGACTTTTCTCATAAAAGATGAGGGTTGAAAGCCTCAAATATCTATTCCCAAAATGTTTTCTCAATCTCTACATCTTTGATAAAGCAAGTTAAGATTTGTGTGGAGTTCTAACATTATAAATTATTATAAAGAAATCAAAGAAAAAAGAATAACAATAGATGCCTTCTTGTTATTTTAGAATAACTATCTTATTAACCTATTTTTGTTATTTAATCATGGTTCCATCTTAATTGTGATGTTTAGCTAGTCATGCTTGTATGAAGAATATTAAGAAATTGCAAAGAAATTATAATAATTCACTTACAAGATTGAATAGTTAAGTCAAAATTGTATTGGCAAGAACGAAATCAGAGATCCAAAATCTAACAACAATGTAGTGTTTCTCTTAATAGAATGCCAAAAATAAAACATACTGTTTAATATAAAAAATTCTAAGAAAAGTATTTATATATATTACAATCTAATCCTAAATAAAATAATAAATCTTGGTTATGTTAGCATCTCGACGGACCATGATTGAGAACTATGTCTGTGGAAAGTTGGAATTGTCTGTACTTTGCCTTTTCTAAGTCTACGAACTATAGTCATCCATGGTTAGTGAATAGGAATGACGGTCTGTCTTCTTTAACCATGGTTTGATCACCTAAAAATTACCTCAGACGGATGTTGGTCTATGACTGACTAGACGGGTCGTAAGAATCTTGTACGATATATTAAAAAACCTATCAGTAGGTGTCCACTTTGCACTCCTATGGGACCCCTTTATTAATGGGTGATCCATCACTAGTTCTAATGGCCATTAACAAATCCTTGATCTTTGAACCCTATTTTACACTTTGCGGGATTTGATCCACGAGTAGAAGGACAGTCCACAGTTTGAATCCACACTTCATTTATCACTTTCAAAAACTCAAACCTTGTTATTTTAGCCTAAAATTCCAATGTTTATTTATACAAACTTTTTTCCTTCACAAAAATACAAAAAAAATACCATATTTGACCAAAATAGCATTTAAGAACTACAAGATCTCTTATTTTAAGCGTTGAATGTGTTGTGAAATCTAGCACATCAATGCTAAGAAATAATAAATAATATGGGTGAATTTACTATATTACCATCTCGATATAGTAAATGTAATTCTTTGAGAATTTATTTGGGTAATGAGCAATATTTAATAACAAGGGTAAAATATATACAAGATAATAAATTTTTCATTGATTTTTCAAACTAAACAAATTTTGTTGAACACATATTATAATATATTGGACGAAATAAAGATGGACAGAGGGAGTAGTAATGCTAATAATAGAACGCTCCTCAAAGTTGGCATATAAATATTCAACCACTTTCTGCACCATTATTTAAAGTGTATATTTTTCTGAATAATATAGCTTCACCCATGAAACGATCATGCATCACTTTACACTATGTAACAAGTGATGACATTTGTTTCTTATTTGAATTATACATCTATTATGTTTATGTATAAGTAATTATGTTATTTAGATATTGAAAAACGAATAGCACCAATCATCCAACATTCCGTTATAGAGACAATATATTTATTATTCAAATCTTAATATGAATAAATGAGGCAAAATACTCTCTCTGTATCATATTAGTTGTTCATGTTATTAAAATAGTTATGTCTCTATAACTTATTTTCAATAGAATCTCAGCTCAAGAAAAACAGTTCAAAGTAGACTAAAAAAAATAAGTAATATGAGCACAAGAAACAACGAATGGTAACAAAAACATATAGTAACATGCCAATAACCATAGAAAATTAACATGATAGTCAAAGTACAAGAAATAATAGATATTAACAGAAAACAACTATACAAGTAATACCATAACTACTAGTACAGATGGATAACAAGATAATGCACTATTCCTACTAATCATCTATCATAATTAGTTTCCTCCACAACCTCCTATTTAACATTATATCCTCGATAAGTTAAAATTGCAGTATGTCTTGTCTAATTACCTATGTCTAATGCTTCTTTGTTCTACCTTTACTTCTCCTGAAGTAATTGATAGTCAATATATCAAACCTCTATATAAGGACATCCACATATATAATGAACCTCAGGGTCATTTTTGTATTTCTACAATTTCTCTGTGTTTAGAGCTTTCTTGTAGCTGCCCCAGGTAATTTGTGACTTCCTAGAGCCGGTAGTTTGGTTCCCAAGATGTTTATAGCTTGATTCCTTTTTTTTCATTGCTACTCCGGCCCTTTATCATCATAAACGACCTCAGATTTTTATTTCATCAATTTCTTTGAGTCCAGAATATCGATTACGTAAAGATTTAATATATGATTTGTTGAATCACACTCTATTTCTATTTATATCCCTTTTAGAATAATTTAAAATTTGTAGGACTGTCCCTCCTTTGCGTTCATGAAGGGTTTACCCCCTTCCTTCTCCCTGTCCACGGGGCGGTGGCCGCATTCATGGAGCATTGCCTGGAAGCCCCTATAAATAGCTCATTTTCTACAATATTCCCTAAATTCTCTCTACTTTGAGCTTACAATTAGTTAAATTAAGGGATTTAGTTGTAGTGTTGATCTGTAAGGTTGTTTCTTCTGATTCTATGATCATATATATCGGGTAATTCTTCATTTCTTCCTTAGTTGTAAAGATTTTCATATTATATATACTTTCTAGGATTGTTTCTTCATTTT
Source organism: Withania somnifera (assembly GCA_039654485.1). Taxonomy (NCBI): domain Eukaryota; kingdom Viridiplantae; phylum Streptophyta; class Magnoliopsida; order Solanales; family Solanaceae; genus Withania; species Withania somnifera. The sequence goes on from JBDJHY011011105.1 coordinate 8,180, forward strand.
ATACTGTTGGTTTGATCCCGATTTTGTACCATACAAACTATGAGTTGTGTTCTATATGTTGGTATAAGTATTCTATTTTTTTGAGCTATGAGGGTTCAAAACTTGTTTTTAGTTTGTATTTCAACCTTGCTATTTCTATAGTAATATGGATCTTGTTTTACTCATCTAGACATGTGGATTACGTTTTCCTAGATTCATGTAATTCCAAGCATGTTCGTGCATTTTAGATATCTTGGCACGCTTTTTGAGGTTATCAGTAGAATCTAGCTAGGCTACTACTTACTCCTTTTTTGGACTGGGTAGCTAGTGATATGTTTCATAAATTATAAGCTCAAGGCGGGGTTACTAGTTTGGAGCCCTGTTACTAGTATTACTTTAGCATACGACCTATCTTACTTGTACGTTGACATGTTATATACCCCTGGGGCTACGTAGCCTCTTCTGCATATTTCAAGTAGTCTCTAGAACATAGTTGGGTGTGGGAGGGTATTAAACTAGCAATTTGAGCTTAGTAGTTAAGCTCACATAATTAGATGGTGGCTTTAGAGCTAATCTAGACTGTCATTTTATTATATGTGATGGGCATGCATGATTATTAAACTGTGGATAATGGGTTGGGAATTTTTGGATAAAAGATCACAAAATCACTTGATTTTCATTGATAATACTAGCCAAGGAGGTTTATATCTATTATTATATATGTATCCATGGATACTAGGCAGTATAAAGCTATTTTCTTATTCCCTCATGGTATTTTCTAGAAATGCATGCACAACGGCAGTTAGGTTTCTACTGAGATACTATATATTCTTAGAATTTATACTTGAGAACTATGCACTATTTGTATTTTTACAAGAGTTTTTCATGCGGGTTAGAGTCCCAACACCCCCCACGGTCCCTACTATTTTGGGTTGCTTTGTTGGGGCATGATGTGTAACTTGGGTGGTGGGTATACGATGAAGTATTGTCATACAGTTTGGATCCTCTATGGGTCCTACCTCGTGAGCCTTATTGCTAGAGGGGGAGCATGCGGGGTTACTATTTGATATGATATTGTCTGGCACCAACCATACTGGACCTATACTTGAGGGTTTAGACAAGAAGACTCAAGGCATGATCCACCAAAGGATACAAAGAGGTGCTCTAAAGATTTTCAAAAGAGACTCCCATTCATTTATTCAAGTCATGCATCATGCATATGAATTACTAGACGCATTGATATCTAACTTGAAGGAAACCAAAAGATCCCTACCTAAGGCACACAAACAAAGGAAGCTATAGATATAGCATGGAGGAAGGGCCTTAAGAAGAGAGGGACCCATACAACCTAAAGGTCTCTAATTAGGATGCTTGGCTGTTTTGGCTATTTTTGTAGTAAAGAGCCATGTGTGTAATAAGCTTAGTATAAATAGGAGACTTAACTTATTTTCATACTTAGTTTTGACGAGTTTAAGAAGAATCTTAGAAAAGATTGTAATTTATAGGTTAGATCAAGGTAATCTCAATCTAGGTTAGCAATAGGTGAATTTTTATTATTGATTTAAAACTTTTTTTTAATGAATTCATATTGAGTTTCTCATTTTTGAATTCAATTGAGTCTCTCTTTCATTGAATTTAATTCATTCTCCCTTCAATTAATTAAGTATTCAGTTAGTTGTTCTTTCTTTAACTCTCATCTCTTTGTTTCTTCACGTCTCATCTTCTATTTCTAAATCTATCTTTTTTAGAGTCAAAATCCCCAAACTAGGATAATATCATTTGGTATTAGAGCCTAAGATCATAATTTTTTCATCAAATTATAATCTTGGGATGATAAATTTTAAAATAAAAAAAATCCAATTGAATTTTATGATTAATCTTTGTTTTTTAGCATTTGGAATTATTCTCCTAGTATTTTAGAATCTTAGTTTCGAAATTGAGTCAAATATGGTTTTTTTTTGATATTTCATCTTGTCTAAGATGTTCCATTGTGTCAGAGTATGAAATTTTGTTTACTCCCTTTAATTTGAGTATCTGTTTCCCTCCCTTTCCTGCTAGGATTAGAAATCCTACAATTCCACCATTTAAGGTCATTGAAGCTTTGAAGATTTGAAAATTAAAGGTTTTTTAGTGAATTTCAAGTGCTAAAAGTTACTTAGAATTGATACCCATACTATAAGGATCCTAAATCTCGAATTTCATGAAGATTGGATTTGAATTGGATGGTTTGTAGTTTTTTGGTTTTGCTTGTTCATGAACCTTCATATTTTTCAGAATTTTGATCTTCAAATTGTGGTTTATTTGGCGTGAACTATAAGCTCTAAAGTATTGGTAATTTTGCCATAGAAAGAGGAGCATGGGATTCAATTTTTGGTTCGATTTAGTGGTGATTTCATTGGGGTTTGAATTTTGGGTGTTCAAAGTTCATCACCTTCATAATTTCCAGATTTCAAATTCCAGTTGTGCTTTGATTTGTTGGATTTGAGGTTCAAAAAGTGTTGGCAATTATTTCTCATTCCTAAAGGAATTTGGGGTTCAAATTTGGTGAAGTTCGGTGTTGATTTAAAAAGGGTTTAAATTTTTGAAGTTCATCATCTGTGGTGTAATTCAAGGTTTGGAGGTGGTGATTAAGGGGGTCTTAATTTTGGTTGAAATTTGGTGTTGATAACTATTAAGGTTTTTTCTCCTAGTTGAAAGGAGTTGGAATCTAAAATTTTGTACAAATCCGAGCCTTTTTTAGGGTGGTTGGAAATTTGAATTTCAAGTGTTCACGTGAGTTCTTCAAATATTTATGATGAGGAAGATGAATAAAAGTGATGTTTAATCCATCTACCTCCATTAAATTTAGGCAAAAGATATTTTCGTACCAAAATCAGTTGCTATGGGCAAATGAGTCAAAAGAAGTGTAATTTGCTAAGGAAAGACAAATATTGAAGAGCCAATTGAGCAGTCTAGTTTTTTTGGGTTGGTACATATGGACTATCTATCCAAGGAAAGATGAGCTTCCCATCTTATCATCCACCAATCCAAGGCAATTCTTGGGCGAGTCATCCCTCTTGGATGAGACGTTCCCAAACTTGCAACTCAAGTCGTCCAAGACTTAACAAGGAGGCAACTTACTTTCCTACTGATGAAGCCATTGGATGAGCTATCCTTTAGCGGAAGAACCTTTTAATTTTTTCTAAGGAAAGCCATCCAAATATTGGACAGAACCAAAGTTATGGGATGGCCTAAAGGAGGAACCACCCACTTGTGGGCGAGCCATCCCTACCACTAAGTTTAATCATCCAATTTTTGACAAAAAAGACTCTTAAGGATGACTCCACCCCACAGCCTAATTAACAAGGTTCAAGGTGTGTTTGGTTGAGCTCCAACCCCAAAATTCTTAGTTTCTTTTCCCTTTTTTCTTAATAGAATTCTTTGACTAGTAATACAAGTATTGGTCCATACTTGTGATTATTAGATTGAATTAGTGTCGATTCGTTCTTTTGCTTTTTTTCTTTTTTTTTCTCATTTTACCTTGAAGAGTTTCCTTGTTTCTATTCTGGTCTTCTTTTATTTTCCTTTGTTTGATTCGACAAAAATTCATTCATCTACGAAGTATAATCAACCTTGTGAAGTGATTAGTCAAGTTAATTCTATGTCAACTTTGGAATAACTCCTTAGGTATGTTGAGTGATTTTAAATACGAGAGGCATAGGGCTTTTTAAGATAACTTGTTTGTTGAGTTCCACAGGTACCTAAGTTGTTATAAGAAGGAAATATCATCTATAGATTTGGATTATAATTGTGATGACATGAGTGAGTATGGAGAAACTCATGATTACGAAGAAGAGTTCTATAAGGAACATGATGGTTCTTGTGAACATGATGAAGAAACTCATGAGTTTGAGTCCTATGATAAAGAAGATAGTTTGGGTTATAATGGTATCTTCCAAGAATGGGAGTGTGTAGGAAGTTATGAGGTTGACTTTTCACCCTCGTGTTATGCTTCTTCTACCCAATAGAAAGGAGAATAGATGTGGAATGGACACCAAATAAAGATTGTCATGTAGAACAAAGAAGGAGAGTGACCCCTACTTACCGTTATACAATCAAAGCTTCTTATACCAATCCTAAAACTTCTTGTTCACCACATAGAGATGAGGGATTGGGTAGGTTAAGTGGTTCAAGGAGTTATAGGAGTAAGGTGAACCCTAGATTTCAAGGACATGTCCCGAAGAGACACATGTTTAGAACCAATGTGCGTGTAAATGGTTGTGAGGGGATTTTGCTGAAATTTGATGATTATACATAAACAATTACATTACACCTCATCAGCTAAATGGTTGGGACTACCTTGGGTTGCCCTTATCCAGTGCAAGGATATTGGCTAGATAGAAGGGTGAAGGTGTATTTTTCACTTGGAAGATATCAATAAGTGGGTCAGTGTGATTTTATTCTATTGAAGGGTTTTTAAATACTTTTGGGAGGCCCTTTGTTCCAAAGTCATCGAATTCCCTATGTACAAGATTGGTATAACTACATGATGGAGTTCCAGGGGAATTTTTCCTTCTCACTTTTGCCTACTAGAAATAAGGAGTAAAGTGAATCTCTTTCAATTGAAGCTTCATCCAATTCACAAGAGAAAATATTTATTGAGGATACCAAGAGTTTAGGAAGGAGTGTAGACAAGCTTTTCCAATTGATTGCTAATATTAAGGCCGAAGGGACACAAGAACCTATGAAGACTCTCTGTAAGAGTGCAATGGAGGGGTCTTTAGTGGAAGTGAAGAACGTTGCACCATTTTGAGGTTGATACTAAGGAGTCAAACAAGGAAGATTCCATATCAAACCCTTGTGAAGCCAAGTGGAAGCTTGATGTGAAGGGATCTCCCAACCCTTTATCGGGATCCTTGGAACTCATCCCAACTCCAACAAAAGTGAGAGACAAAAGATCTAGAGGAGTAAGAGAGTGATATGTGACAATCCTAGAGTGGAAAAAGCAGAGGTTGTGAGGAGTGAAGTGAGTGAATTGTCACAAGATTACACTAACCTTTCTTTTTCCTCTAGTTGTTTTGATTCTTATTCATGATTCTTAGAAGCAAGCCCAATGAGGAGCATCACCATGCTAAAATCCTTGGGGATCATGGAAGTTTCTCAAATGAGCTAATGTTCTCCAAATATGAAGACCAAGTTAATGAAGATTCTTGTGAGATAAAAGGTAACAAAGCTAAATGTTACACTTGTGTGGATAGTAGCCAAACATATATGGGTGATAGCTTATTTTATTGTGGGCCTAATGAACCTTTTCCATGTGATGCCCATGGTAGCATCCTGATGCAAAGAATTTCTGATGTTTTGAGTAAACAAACACTAGTTGATCCTTTAGATGACCAACTTGATTCTCTTTGTCGGATCGATTTGAATACACCTAGTGTTAATATTATTAGTACTGATATCTTGGAAAGAAATTCACTACCATGTGGGACACCTAAAACTTTGGGTGAAATTTATATTGAATTTCTTGAGTATGTGAGGAACCTAAATGGTGAATTTCTTGGTGTTGATGCTCTTAAATTGTGAATCCTTTTATGATACCCCACCCTTATTTGATAAATATGATAATTAATTGCTTGATTATTGTGTAATCTTGAGTTCTGGTTCATTTGATGATAATGGTGGTTTGTGTCAAATTAGGAGTACTTATCTTGATAATATTGTCTCCATGCTAGTTGGATCAAAATATGACAATGTTTGTAAATTCAGTGAACTAGTAATGCCACCTACTAGCATGCTTTGTTGTGATGGTCAACAACTTAGCGACAATGAACCACCAAGTAAGGATTTAAATCATGTGCATAATAACCCTTACTTAAGTGATGTAGTAACTATAGTTTACCAAATAGATAGTCATGTAGGTTCTTTGCAAAAAGGTTTTGAATCATTGGAGTCTGAGTCCCTTTATTGTTCTTCCCAAAAGACTCATGGAATGGAGTATTTCTACAGGGACAATAACTTATTTGATGATGAAATGATTATTGAGGATTTATCTAATGGGGAGGTTGTAGATGTTATACATGTAACCTTCTTTGGAGTTATAACTTGTTTAACAACTCACTATGGTATGATGATATACTTTCCACTAATGGAACTCTCCCCGTAGGGGATGGTAGTACATTAACTAGGAAGGTTGTGATTCAAGGGAAGATGA
>JBDJHY011011322.1:0-14350 GCA_039654485.1 Withania somnifera
CAACCCTTGAAAAAAAAAAAAAAAAAAAAAAAAAAAAAAAAATGAGCACATGCATTGACTAGAAGACAGATGCACAAAGATATATATATATATATATATATAGAGAGAGAGAGAGAGAGTTGAGAACTGAGATGTGAGATGGACTTCTCAATATTATATGTATATACCCCGCCAAAGCCAAAGCCAAACCCCTACCCCAACGTCCACCCCACACCATGTGATTCTTCTTCAGAGAAAAATCAGATCAACCTCCCACTATCTCCTCCTTCAATATTGTATACCCTAATTCTCACCACATTTATGAATTCTCCAACCTCATCCGCTTTTTTTTCTGGACTTAATTTTACCTACTACTTTTGGAGAAATATCTAGAATGAGTGTTATTGTTTGATCACTATGAATGGTGTGAAGAAATAGAAAATATTTCGTCACTTTTAATTAGAGAGTATGAGATTTTAAGTCATAGCTACCAATAGAAGTTCTAGTGAAGAGCAATTTGTATGAGTTCTATTAAGAGAAAATTCGAATTAGTCGAACATGTGTGTTCCATGCATCATACGGTTATACAAGAAAACCTTTTATTTGTCTCATCATCAAGAAGTATGATGATTTAAATTTTTTTAAATAAAAAGTAACTTCTTGAAACGTTAACAATAGTTAAGTAACTATCCGAGAGAGCAACTTATTTAACGCTCGTCCAATACTATTTACTCAATCCTTTTGATAAAAATGCTCGAAATACGAAGATAAATGCATTTATTTTTTGGTAAAAAATTAGAGTAAATGTTTCATTCATTCATTTTTACTTTTCAATATATTAAATACAGTTCTTTAACATTACTTATTTGATTTGAAAATCAAAAAATAATTTACTATTTTGAATCTATTTATCAGTGTTGTTAAATACTATTTATTTTGTTATATTCAAATAACGTATAATTATTAGGAATAATATAGTAAAATTATATTTATCAAACATCATCAAATAAAGAACAAGTAATACTAACTTCTCAAACATAAAAATTGTTGACTAAACAGTGGGCAAGCAAAAGAAGTGAGGAGAGTAAGTAATTAAATGCTAGGAGGCAAGTAAACAGTTGGATCTGTCGTCTTGTTAATGGTAATTAAGCTAAGGCCAAAGTAAGAGTTGTGGTATTGGATACAGATGATGGTTGTTATCTTCTTAATTGTAATTAAGTTTAAAGCCAATAACTGTATTGTGTCGTCTTCTTAATTGTAAGGTCCGATTTGTCGATTTGGTTTGCGTAGTTTAGATTTTAGATGCTTCATAGCAGCATCACGAGTTGAAATCAAATCAAATGTTACTACTAATTCAATTTATTCTTTTTTGGAAATTTATGCATTTCATTTTAAAAAAGAAAGAATGAAAAAGAGAACATTATATGTGTTCATTTGATAGAAACTTTTATATGATGTATCAAAGTATTGTTATAATGTTTTAATGACGATGAATACTTTATTTATTTATTTACTTATCTATTTATCGGCTTTTTGGTTATGTATAGATAATCTAGGAATCATAATTTTTTCTTAATTTTTTTTTTGGATTATGTCAACATAGGCTTGTCAATGGGCCAGTTCAAAAAAAAAAAAAAATTAGCTCAGACCGGTTTGGGTTGGCCAATTTCAGGCCGGTCTCAAATAAGCCAAGTCAATCCCGGCTAATTTGCTTGATCCAGACCGACCCATTTGAACAGTATCTGGTCCAACCCGCTAAAAACAATGACCGTTTAAAAAAAATTGAAAGCTTTTAATTCATCCAAATATATATGTATATAGTATAAATTAGTACGAGTATACAAGAATTATTAATAATATCTATATATATATATATATATTAAACATATATTAAACATACTAAATATATATATTAGACAACAAAGGAAGATAATAAGATCGAAAAAAAAACTCAATGAGTCAATTTATTAATAATATTAAAAAACTAATTCAACACTTAACACATTTCTTCAATCACCCTATTTAATTCATCAACATTAACAATAGGATCAACTGGTTAACACTAGTCAAAATCAAGAATTCATATTTAGGAATTGCTTCTGTTGAAGGATGAGCTGACAATAGTTCTTTGATTTCTTTTTCTTCTTCTTCCGAATTTGAAGCATCCTTTATTTCTTTGTTCCGGTCGAATCTAGTCTCTAACGCATACTAGAACATTCATTGTATTGCTCCCCAATGAATGTCGATGGTCTCCAATTTGTTGTCGTCCCTGGATGAAGGTGCTCTCAAATGCAACTATTGACATTGGAATATTTAAGACGTCCCTGACTAGTGCTGATAAAACAAAAAAACTTGTTTAATTTGCCTGCCACCAATTTAGCGGGTTAACTTTCTTGCTAATTTCCTCCGGAGCCTGCAAGAAATAAAGATTTAGTTCATCCCCGACTCCTCTCCGTGAGGTAGCCGGTATTCTACTAAAAATTCTAATCTTCGTAAAATAAGGCATAGTATGCTTCTACCTTTTGGAAGAAGATGATGATGATTTTACAAAATTAGAAGGCTCATCAGATGGGTTAGTAAGATTGGTTGATGTGGCATTATCAACTATAATGGTATAGTGGTTATATACAAATTTCAAGTGCTCATTCATGTCAGCCATAGCCTCAAACAGCTGAGGTTCTTTATCACGTTTAATTTCTAACATGTATAAAGTTCTGTAAAAAGATTTACTCATTGTTATCTTCTTTAATCATTGTTATCTTCTTTAAAGAAGGATTTAATATAGCACCAATTAAGAAAATAGGGAAAATTGAGAAAAAACTATATTTAAAAATTTTCAAGTATTGTGCTAATAACATCTTTGAAACCGCACTTAAGCTTATATTCAGAAAGCAATAGAGATATTTCAGCTATATAAGGTTGAATAGAACAAACAATGAAATAATATTGAGACAAAACTATATTAGTAGCACTGTAAAAAGTTTCTAAAAATAGCTCTATTTCTCCAATTAGGGCCCAATTCGAATTTTGCGACATATGCTCAGTTATTTAGTAAAATTGGTTAAAAGTAGTACTAATTGGTTTCCTATATCTGTAGCAAATTTTTTAAATAAATAAGTTGAATTCCAATCAATTTCTATTTCTTCGGGCATTAATCTAGGTTTCAGATTAAACTATGCACATTCTAGTTTAAATTTTGTAATTCTAACCGTTCTATTGTTACCTTGAATAAATCCTACTACAAGTCCTAATTCTTCAAGTACAAGTTCAGAAAAAATAATACCATCTTTGACAATTAAATTATATATATGATAAGCAAACCTAATATATATAAAAAAAATCTTCAAGTGGTGGAAAAAGTAGTCTTTTTAATGCCTCAATATCGACAGTGTTATTCGATGTCTTATCAAAAGCTACACATAAAATTTTACCATACATATTATAATAATTACCAACTTTAGTAATTGTGTCTGAAGTAAGTTCTGCATCATGCCTACGAATTTCACCATATAGAAGAGTTAAAATTCATTTTAATTATAAAATTACTATTTATCTAGTGACAATTAACAGTTAAATAATCATTTTTATTTACAGCACGACCAAGATCGAAAGTTAGAGAAACTCTCCATGGAAGATTAAGAAATAAGGTACGTAAATAAAATGCATATTGTCCGTGTAATTTAAAAACATCTGACCGACATGTTCTTCTAGGAACCGACAGACATTGGATTATAAATTCTTTATATATAAAAAATAAATGCATCAGAATAAGAAAAAGTAAAGGCAAACAACATATATCTATCATTTTCACTATTTCTAAATAGCCTATGCTTTATTATAATTTTGAATTAAGTTACAGGTTTTTTAATTTAATCTACCCTTCTTTAATCCGTCTTCATTATCACCAGTTACTTTGGGCCATTCTACTTTACGTTTAGTTCTATAATGTATCGTCAAGGTACTCGCCCCTCCTGCATTATCCCCTTTCCCTTATATGAAATTACTTGCTTACAAACAGCGTATTTGGCATTTTCAGTTCTCGTTATATCTTCAAAAAAATTTCATACAACACTAATTTTTCTATGTTTTCTAGGAGGTTTAGAAGAAAAATTAACAGATTAAGGGGACGGGGTGTTGAAATTTTGATTATTACCATCATCATTATTATCATTATCATCATCATCATTATAATTAAGCTCGTCAACATTAATATTATCATCCCCTTATAATTCATTATCTTCTTCTATTCCGTAATTTTATTGCAACTCGACATAATTTATATTATGCATGCCTACACCCCCAACATATTCAAATTCTTGTTAAGGTTCACTAGGATAATAGGTGTAACAACATTCATACGATTACAATTTCTAGTACTAGTAGTACCTATAGCGAAAGCAAAACCAATTATTTTCTTATTACTCGGACTACTTTCATGACACAAATATTTGATACTTTTACCCTTTTTCCTTAGTCTATCCATATTAAAAATTATAATAATAAAAGTTAAAAGCATAAAAATAATATAATTACAAATAATAAATAAATTCAAAATTCAAAATTCAAAAATTAAAAGTAAGAGATGAAACGATTATAACAATTTGCCGAAGTAATTGATCAGTTGAACACTTGAAAGTTGAAAACTTCCACTTAATCACTTGATGTTGCTAATCATTATAAAATAATAAATAAAAAAATGTATTGAGAACAATTAGAACACTTTTTATAGGAGAAATATTGAGAGAGAACGATAGAGATTGATGAAATTGAAGTGATATTTATAAAACTTAAAAGGCAAAAAGGTTGTTTCTAACCGTTGACAAACAGTCAAATTGAGCCCAAATGGTCAAATTGTGTCTTGGTCCAATAGCTCTATTTAAATAAAAAGAAATAATTTTCAAACAAGTCCGAACTAGGTTGATCGATCAGAATTTTCTGAACTGGCTCGGCTTGAAATCGAACCGGTTGAAGGGCTACTATGCCAGTCTGGTTCGGACTGTCTTAGATCAGTATGGTCCAATATTTTTTGGGTCAGTCCATTCGGAAAAGCCAGCCCATTTGACATGCTTATCTCAACACTTGATGAAATTTTTCATATAATGTAATAAAATGGTGTTATGATATTTACATAGTGATAAATCCTTTAATTTTCTTTTAGTTATTTTATTGTCTTTCTATCTTAATACATATACACTGATCTTTAAATTTACATTAAAATATTATAGACCACACAGATTGTCTATCATAGAACAAAATCTTTAGATATTTTCAGCTTACCAGCTTAGCATATACTCATATTGGGGTTTGGGGTCTGGGATTTAGGGTTTGTTAGACCTGTAATTTAACTCATGCTTCCAACTTATCAAAAATTTGCCTAGGCTAGATCAATTTTAATTTATGCTTCCCACTCGTTACTCGTGGTCTATGATTATCTAGTTATTTATGGTGGTGGTAATCTATCTATGTGGTATCACTTATATTTGATGTCTTATTATCAATGATAATAATTGATTAGTTCTATAATTGTTAGCTGATGATAATAAGATTTGTGGTTAGAAAAAAAAAAAGACTGTACAAAATTCAAAAAAAGAAAGATGAAAACACAAGGACATGTACATAAACATAATTTTCATTAACATATTTCTTCATTGCATACATACAAAAATTTCAATTCTATAAAAAACATAAAAAACAATAAAAAAATGCTTTCTTTTTTATAAAAGATCAAAAACTTTCATCAACAACTTTGATAAGTGAAAGATTTGCAGGGAAGACCATTAAAATAAAAAATAAAATAAGAAAACAGCTAAGTCTGTGAGAATGGTGGAGGGATGATCAGGTTGCTTAAGTTGATTGGCATCTTCTCCGTCATGGCTTGCAAAAACCAACTGATCCGCCACATGTGAATCTTTAATTTTTCACAATCCTCGATAAGGCCCAAAATAACTTGTTGATACCATTTCGAAGATAAAAGGGTTTTACATGATCGGTATCCAACTGCAATAGCGACGATAATGGTTGTTGTTTCTTGAGAGTCTAGGCACCTGCTCATATCTCATCATTTTTAGACTCAAAGTTTTAATTTTTATATTTGATTCTAGAAAATATCGAAGGCTTTTTGATTTATAGATCAAATAGATAAGCTGAGTATGAAATCATTCCCACTCGTTACTCGTGGTCTATGATTATCTACGTGAAGGTGATGTCCGTGTATTAGATATACTTTAAGTGATACATCATTTAACTAGATTAAATGTGTAATACTTTGAATTTATTATTATTTCAACTCCTCAATTTCGCTGAATAAATCTTTTGACTGTCGATTATAGACTAAACTATTGTTATAGATTATAATTGTATTTGATTATATATTAAATTATTGATTAGATATATGTATGATAATGGAATAAGCATAGCATGTAATGTAAAGTATTAATGGTAGATTATAAACCACACATGAAAGATTAAAATAAATTAACATTAAACATTCTGTAAAGAAAATAATAGACCAGACACACAATAGATTAAAATAAAAATGACATTATACATTCAATGACAAGTACAATATATATTAAAATTATAAAAAAATAATCAAATGGGTTACTGTTTTAAAATATGGCAGGTTATTTTCACGTGGCTAAATTTTCTTGCATATCAAACACTTATTTTTTCTCTTGCTAGACCTAGAGTTTGAAGATTTCGGGATGTCGTGAATACAATTCACTCTCTTTCTTTCACGTTTGGGATCGTAAACAGATGAAGAATCTTCATGTCTAACAAATCTTTAGGCACATTCTACTTTGATTTTGAACAAACCAAATAAATATTTTATCATATGCAAGGAGGTATGACTCAACTTTAAACATGAGTGAGGAATACTTGTATATGCTTGAACTGTAACTGTCACCGTCACCGTCACCGTCACCATAATTTAATTTCACGAATTTCATTGCGTGAGCACATGATATTTCACCAATTCATAGTTTCTACAAGAGAATGTCTTATTGAGTAAATTGACTTTAATTGTCGGGTTTGACCGATTATAATGGACTCATTGGCATCCCTATTGATGTTGTTTACTTATAAAGAGTCCCCTACAATCATGCTTTTCCTTATATATATGCTTTTCAGCATTGGGTATGAAACATTTTTTGAATTAAAAAGTTCTTCATGTATCTGTCGAAATTTTTCGTAAAACCTCCTACCAATGAATTTAAATATGCAAGGCACGAGGTACTTCCTCTCATCCTACATCATAGCATTAAGCGACTCAGAGATGTTTGTCATCATAATATCGTACCTGTTTGATAAAAAAATGCACCTAATTATAATTTTTGAAATCAATTTTCTCAAGACACTCAGCGGATGTTGAACATTTACCCTTGAGTTGTTAAAAATGTTCATCAAACTCCTGATAGCTATATGTCATGGAAGCATCATAATAGTTATCAATGTGGTCTCCACACTAGCAATTCTTTCGAGGCTTTCACCAAAGTGTCTTATGCATAGACCATAATGAGCATAATTTTGATAATTTCATTAAAAACTCTTGTGTCTGTCAGAGACTATGCACACTTTCGAATCATTGACTACTATCACCTTCAACCAACTCATTGAAAAAGAAGATTCATGAATCATCACATTTCTTGTCGATCACACAAAATGTAATTGCATATAGTCTTTTGGTCTTATGTCACGACAACCAATAAGACATTCTAGTACTTGCTAAAAAAATGACATCGACTGACATGATCTTCCTTATGTAGGATTATTCTTGAACTGAAGTTTTATAAGCTAAAAACAATATGTGAATTGTCTTTCTTCATCGACGGTAAGACCATGTAGGAATAGGCAGGTAAGGTGACATATCCGTGCTTTGGTGTCCCTCTAATTATGTTCTTGGTGATTACCCCTTTCTTCAACACTTTCAATAGCTCGAATTACACCGACATCCTAAAAATTGTTCTCTAAATTTTTTTATCATATACTTTTGTCATCAATATTTTCATTTATTATGATTGAGGCAGTTACATCTGTCGAGGCTTGCTTGTGGATGCTCGTAACATGTTCAATTCCGCAAGTGTGATCACAAATATAGTTGTAGATGTCCATCTTGTTTGAGATCTTGTACTTATTGGCTTGTAACATCATTGATAATTGGGAGATGTATATCTTATCTTGTAATATTTATTACAACTCTTTACACATTTAAAACAGAGTGACTTTATCCCCGAAGCTTTTTGCAATAATTTCTTTAATTGTTACTTGTCAAATATTTCCTTTATAAAACTCAATTTCGTCAATGAAACTGTGTAGGATTGTGATCCACCAAGCTCTTCAACACAATTCACATGTTCTTCATTGTCGTTATTTGAAGGATTATCCATATTGATTTTATAATCACCAATTTCACTGTCTTGCATTAAATCGTTATCGGTTGTATAATGGGTTAAGGCTGGGGTGGGGGTGGGCTAATGATGTTAAAGCTTCATCATTATGCATATAACTAATATTTATCCATAAAATTGGCCTAGATCTATCAACAGCAAAATAAAACATGTACAATGCACTTTATATATTGTTTATTATGAAAATGGTTGATTTTTTTTATCTTTCATCAAATAGCTAACGTTCAAGTCGAGGGATCATATTTCATCTCCCCGCTTTCTATTATGATCTCAAGCAAGTCGATGCACGTACCACTGTGATGCAAGGCGGTATCTCTATCATCTTAGTCATAGACTCCCATGTCAACTATTTTGAGGTTTCCATATTTACCTCCATAATCACCATATACTACTATATGTCCTGTCATCGATTGACCAATGTCTGCTCTATAATTGTTGACAAGTCTCCAAATAAGAAAAAAAAGGATTATATCTCTTACTAATAACTAGATGAGCTACTGAAATAGAGGATTTATACTTTCAAAACGACCACAAATGAGGTTGCCGGAAAGAAATGGAAAACAACAATGGCTGATAATAGATTGGTCGAACTTCTAAAGAAATGACTGATCTACAAAAATATCCTTGTAAAAAGATTAAAATAATAAACTGATGGAGGAAGGATTGATTATTAGGGAAGGAGATTTTAGAGGGAAGAAAGGGGAATAAATCTATTTTGTAACAGAGGAACTAGTTTGCATTTTTTAGGAGTTAGAGTGCAAGAGTGTATACTTTCTTAAAATCAAATGATGACATCATAAATATTAGTCTTTCATGCTAACACTTTTAAAATTATGTCTAAACAATAAATTGAGTTTATTTTGATCGCTTTTCATGCAACTTATCCAAATAACTACTCTTTCTATCTATTTTTACTTGTCCATTATATTAAAAATAAATATTCATTTTTATTTACCCACTATACTAAAAATATACACACACTTTTACATGTTCGATTCGGGGTTTAAAAACCAAGACATAATTAACCACTTAATTCCAAATTACCCTTATTAAGTTATAACACCTACATAGTTATTTTTAAATATATTTCCCAAAATATTAAAAATTATTACTCTTTTCATTTACTTTTACTTGTTCAATTTGAATATTGCATGTCTCTTAAACAATACTGATTAATATGAGTAAATTTATCAAGATACCCATATTAATTGATGTATAGTTCTACATCTTGAAAAATGATTTGAGTAACAAGTAATTAATGTTAAAAATAATATAATATTTTTTTTGAAATTTTAAAAATAATAAGCAAAAGCAAAAAAGTATTTTTAAAATAGTAAATAAATAAAAAATAAATATTTCAAATGTAATATAATAAAATTTATCATTGCTATTTACAAGATGTGTCTGGTCGAAATTAACCCAACTCAATATCATAAACATTCCAGCAATTACTATTCTTTAGAAAGTACCAAAACTCCATTTCTGAGAAAAAAGTTTAGACCCTTTTTAATTACACTTTCCTCCACAAATCCCGACACGTGCTTCATATAAGAAGCCATTTTTTCCCACTACATCTCCTGAGTCCTGCCTCCCCCTCTCTCTCTCTCTCTCTCGGTTTCACCAAGGTCACCTCCATATACTGGATACATAATGTAGTTCACATCAAGATGGGAAGAAGAACAAACACAAAACCTAAATCTTACACTCTCCCTTCTTCCCCTACTCACTCTTCTTCTTCATCCGATTTCGAATTCACTATTGCTGTTTCTCCACGTAGCCGAAAGCCTTCCCCTAACATATGCCTCGCTGACGAACTTTTCTACAAAGGCCAACTCCTTCCACTCCACCAATCCCCTCGTTTGTCTATGGTTCGCACTCTCCTTCTAGCCTCCTCTTCGACCTCTTCCTCCTCTGATACCACGACCATTGCTTCCCGTGATTCCACAGGAAGCAGTGGAAGTTCCAATGACTCTTACTCGAGTGGCGACCTCATCCTCCTCCCTGAGGGATGTGACTCCTCACGCCCTAGCTCTGTAGCTGAGGAGGACGAGTTCAAGCGCCTTAACAACTCGATAAACATTATCCCTTGTGGCACTACAGCTTCTATGAAGAAAGGTAGTAATAAGTACTTGAACTTTTCGCTTGCGAGATTCTCTTCCGTGTTCCGCAAGGAATCTAATAAGAGCAACCGCGGGAATATTAATGATTCTGATGCCGCCATCTCAGGACCTCTGCCTGCTCAGACATCCTCGGTGAGACGTATGAGTACTTCCGCTCGAGAAGTCATACGTAAGTACTTGAAAAAAGTCAAACCATTATACGAGAAATTATCCCATAAGCCTTCGGAGAAAATTATATCGACTAGCAGTATCACATTATGCAAAACTAGAGAGAATATTTGTTCTATGATCAAAGAAAGCACTCAAAATGCAACAATTTCCCATTCTTTTTCTGGGAATTTGAGGTATCCAAGGAGGAGAAGCTACATGTCAAGCTGTCCATCGTCGATGAGATCATCACCGAGCCATTCTGGGATTCTTAGTAGAAGTGGTTTCAACACGCCTACCAATAAGACGACGGCAGGTGGAATTTGTTCATCAGATTCGTCAACCATGGAAGAGCTACAGAATGCTATTCAAGGTGCAATTGCACATTGCAAAAATTCCATGCTGCAAAATCACAATGTTACTTAATAAGAATTTGGGTCAGTAACCAAATTTAACTGTAATATTTAGTGTTGTTTTTTTTTTTTTGTCAAGGTAAATAAGAAGAAAAAAAAAAAAAAGAAGATAGATCAAGGGTATTTGTGGGGATCTAAAGGTTTTATATTTTTATTTAATGGGTTATTTGACTGATGAAGACGAGGAATTTAATGATTTTTTTGTTGTTTTTTCCTCCTGATAGTTTTTTTAACCTATAGCCATTGTGTCCTGATCTACTAAGTTTTAACGAGTTGCATGTGATGTTATTAATGGATTACTCATTTGGATTTTTCTATCATCTATATGTTCCATTGAAATTTTGAGCATCTTGGAATCTGTACTCCTTAATTTTGTCTTCTACTACTCTATTTTATGTGGAATCTGAGTAGCAGCAGTACAATATTATTACTATTCGATGACTTTTACTTTTACACGCATATTAAAAATTATAAAATAATAATATTATTAATTCACTTTTTAAAAAATTGCTTTAAAATTTTGCATAATAAGTAAAAATATTTTGTTATAAGAATAAGATAAAAATAAATAATCAATATGAAATAAATATATAAGATAGACTAATTAATATTACTTTAACGGTACTGCTGTCGCTGCTGTCCTTTCATTTTATTTAACCTTATATTTCACTTATATGCGAAATAGATTCTTTTTTTATAGTATGTTATGTTTTATTTTATTTGAAGTAGGATTAAAAAT
Source organism: Withania somnifera (assembly GCA_039654485.1). Lineage (NCBI taxonomy): Eukaryota > Viridiplantae > Streptophyta > Magnoliopsida > Solanales > Solanaceae > Withania > Withania somnifera. Next base: position 11,807 of record JBDJHY011011322.1, read on the forward strand.
AATTTTTTTATTTTCATAAAATATAAATATAAAATTATATATATATTATCCTTGTCAAAGTATGATGCTAACTATGTTGTTATTACTGCGAGGAATATGAAAGGGTTATATATTAAAGTTTATGGAGTAAATGAAAATTAATTATAAGTGGGTTGTACAGGCATTAATGAGGTTGGTAAGTAGTATACTATATATGAGAATCTAATTCCATGTGCTCCATCGGAAGCTTGAGTGTACTTTCAGAATTCTCCTATCAGGTCGGTGTTGACATTTATTATGGGAAGCAACTTTGAACTTTCTATGATTTGAAACTTTGAATTTGAAAATTTGTTCAAACTACGGAACCTTAGAATTAAATTAGCCATGTTTTCTATATTCTATTGAAGTGAACGTCTACATATACATTTTTTTAATCGGAATTTGGAATTGGCAATAGTATGGTTTTATTTTGATAATAAGAAATTATCTTATACATTGATAAATTATTTTAATATATTAAATGATTCAGAAATTAATGATACATAACTCTCCTTTAGAAATAGATCTGTAATCTTCAAAACAAGGCCGATTGAATGAACTAATATTATAAAAAGAATATTTATGGTGTCAATATATACAAGGTAATTTCTTATTAATAACAAATATAGATTTGTAATCATAAAAACAAATAAAATTATTGTTTTAATAATACATAAAATTAATTTGATAGCATAAAACATTATATCATTCATTGATATTATAAGTAAAACCTCTTTTCTAATAATCATTAGTATATGAAATGCACTGATTTGATTAATTTATGACCATTAAAGAGAAAACAAAAAACACTTTATATTAGATGTTTATGCCATTCTCATTATTGAAAATTGAAATCAGATACCTTTTATCAAGAGTGATATTCATCCCATCATAACACTACAGTATGCTTTTTTTTTTTTTTTATTCCTTCAATCTTATAATCTTCTCAAATAATCCTGTATAATTTTATTCATTGTCAACACCGACAAAACTAGAATTGTTATATGAAATTTCTTTAAATATTTAGTACGGAATTATACGCATGTACTTATCAAGTCTATTGATAGATTCACATATTTACTAAAAAGTCTTTTAGTAAGAAGAAGTAGCTTCGCTAACAGCGTACACAAGCTGCTCAAAAAGAACGCTCTCTATTATCTTTGAGAAATCAAGTTAGCTGGATTGATTCCCTGTTTCCAATTATGTAACGAAAAAATTGATTGATTTATTCCTTTTTTCCTTTTTTTTTCTTTCATCTTCGCTAGTTATAATAATAACTCAGAAATTGGTTGCTTAGAAACATATCACACAATTTTCTTGGCATAAACCTATATCTTTGTTGTAAAATTTGGAACTTGTGGGTGTGTTTGGAAGGTAGGAAAATATTTTTCATCATCTGTTTTTTTTTTTAATTTTTTCTTTTTAAAAATATATGAGTTTTTATTATTTTTTTATATTTAGTAATATAAATAAAAATTATAATTCTAAAAATATTTATATACAATTCAGAAAGGATTAGAGAAAGTGGAGGTGGGGGGGGATGAGGGAATGGGGACTACTGGATTGAGGAGTAGATAAGATGTGCTAGAGATTAATAAGAACATCAACAATGTTGAGTGCATTTGTAAAATTTATTTTTGTAAGTTTACTGTGAAAATTATTAATTTTTAATTTAAAAGAATTTATATTTTTTTAAAAAATATCTTTTAAAAATATTTATCAATCGAACATGAGTTATTCGAAAAATATTTCTACCTATCGAACAGATAGGGCTCTTTTTCTTTTTCTTTTTCTTTTTTCTTCTCCATATTTTCCTAGTTCTTACTTGGGGATATATATATATATACTCAAACCATAGTTGAAATAAAGATTTCTGTTAATAGTTTTGATCTTTCAAATAATTCCTTTTCTTTTCTACATTTGTGAACTTATTATTATTATTTTTCGTATTTGAAGTTAATCTTTACTTGATTATTTGTTGGCTACTCATTTTTTATTTTGATTTTTTTGACTTGTATAACAATTGACAAGTCAACTTCTCAATCAATGACTACCAAAATCTTAACAGTAGAAAAAAATTATTTACAATTTATTTTATATTTCACAAATACCATAGATTCATTTAATATATTTTTTCTGAATTTACTCCTAGTAAATATTAGATATTTCTTGTTTCGACACTCCTACGTGTTTTAAAAAAAAGAACCTATTCAAACAAACCAAAAAAAAAAAAAGAAAAAAGAGCTGATCATTACGAGTTGCAAAAAAGAGAAAAGTATTTAAATATTTATGAATGAAATAATGTTTTACTAAAATATGGGATTTGCCAAAATAATTGGAAGCAAATATATGAAAAATCTTCTATCGTAATTATGATTAACACCTTACTTTAATTAATTAAATTTAATTAATTTATTTTTAATCATAATATATGCTTCCATTTAAATAAGAACTTGAAAAAATGGAGAGGAGAGAAATAGAGAGAAACCTCACCTCCTCGCTATCATATCCACTGTTGGAATTACC
>JBDJHY011011649.1:1595-14349 GCA_039654485.1 Withania somnifera
ATCTTTTAATAAATAACACATCTCAGGGAGAATTGTACCAGAACGTGTTAGTGGCCTTTGAAAAAAATTGTAACCAGAAAAGCTTTCTCAAGAAAATCGAGGAACAAAGCAAAAATCTTGAATCGGCTTATGATCGAAATGAACTACAAATCAAATATGGGAAAAATAGTTCTTGCACATGCAACAAAAAGAAGGATAAATTCTCAAAGAAGGGGAGAAAGAACTATTTCTCCAAAAAGAAAAAATGGAAATTCCTTCGAAAAAAGAGAGGAAGCACCAAATCCTCCAGGTGTTATGTGTGCAGAAAGAAGAGGCATTTTGCTAAAAAGTGTCCAAATAAAGAAAAGAGTTCATGACTCATTGAGAAGATTGCTAAAATTGAAGATATAGAAGATGATGATCTTGAATCACTCTTTTCCCTTTATGATGAACTAGGTGCAAATACCATTCTTGCTTTTGGAGCAGACCTGACAGACTTGTCTGATGAATCTAAAGATGATATAATCTTATTCGATGAGGTATACACCTTCATCCCTGCTGAGAGCTTTCTATGTCAACCTCCCCCCTCAGCCAAGATCCATATCTTCCCAATAAAATGGGATAAGCCAATTGATACAGGAGCTGCTTCATCTATTATGAAGCCCGTTATCTTACCAAAAAATACTGGAATTCTTTCTACAAGTCATTTAGGGCAAATGGTGATACTTTTATTATTACTCTCATAAGTATCCAACTCTTTCTAGGATACATGATAAATCATCAAGTTTATGGATCAGAATTACCTAGAAAGGATCTCTTGATCGGATTTGATATCCTACATAATCTCAAAAGGGTATCTTGGAATAAAGAAGGTCTGAAACAAAAAAATCATTTGTTGTCTTGGACCAGGAAAAGACATCTGTACCTAGTGGAGATACTATCTACAATAAAGGAAGAAATAGCTCATTTTTTTTTGTGCAGAATCCCACACAAAATTCCTTCAAAAATACTTGCATCCTCTATGGAAGAATCCAGAGTTCTTTGTGTCTTTACCTTTCAAAAAAATGAAGATATCAATCCTACGAAATTAAGTCACAAAGGTATAAGTCCAGATCTTTATGCTTTAGCCATAAAGGAAGTTGACCAGTTACAAACAGAAGGGCTCATAGAAAACACCAAATCACAGTGGGCTTGTGAGGAATTTTATGTCAATAAAAGATCTGAAAGAGCTAGAGGAAAATTAAGGTTGGTTATCAATTATCAACCCCTTAATCACTTTCTTGAAGATGATAAGTTTCCTCTCCCAAAACGGGAAGTACTCTTTCAAAAGCTTCCTCAGGCAAAGATATTCTTAAAGTTCAATCTCAAATTCAGGTTTTGGCAACTTGGCATCCATTCAAAGCTGAAAGGCCTAAGACAGGGTTTTGCATACTAGAAAGGCATAATCATTGGACGGTTGTCCCCGTTGGGCTCAAGCTAGCTCCATCTTTGTTCCAGAAGGCTATGACAAAGATTTTCCTACCTATCATGGAAAATGCTCTGGTTTACATTGATGATATCCTCCTGTTCTCACCAGACATAGACTTTCATTACAGTTTATTGTCAAAATTCCATAACTTGGTGAAGAATTATGGAATCATGCTTGCAGAAAAGAAAATGATTATTGGAGAAACAAATATTGACTTCTTAGGGATGCACATCTCGAATAGTCAATACCAACTCTAGCCACATATTGCAACACAACTTGACCATTTCCCGAATGCAAATTTGACGCTTAAGAAAATTCAGCAATTCTTGGGTATAGTGAATTACATGGCTAAATTCATTCATGATCTGGTCAAATACATAACACCACTCACCAATAAACTCAGAAAAATGTTCCGCCATGGAATCAAGCATGCACTGATGCATTCAAGAAACTGAAGTCTTTAACAAAGAGCTTGCTATATTTTAAAATTCTAGCTACAGGTAGAAGAGTCCTCTAGACTGATGCAAGTGATAAATTTTGGGGTGCAGCCACATTATCAAAATGCCCCCCTTACTGCCTATAGACTCTAACCACACTCCTCCCATCCATCTGTTTCCCCCCAATTGAAGCAAATACTTTCCCACAATCCCCATTTAACTTTTAACTTAGTTTCCATCAAAACTATGGTTCCAGACCCTCTTGTTGTATTCTATTCCTAACCAAATTTATTTTATTTTCCATGTTGAGCCCCCTTATATTCCATGAAAATATTTTTAATTTCATGATAAATGATTGGTTGTATTTCTCCCTCTGCTTCTTGACTCAATCTGAGGTTCTTATCTTTATAATTGACATCAAAGACAAGGTTTCTCACTTTTTTGGGAACTAGCTTCTTTCCATCACTTTATGATACAGGTTCCATTTTTGTTGAATCTTTAACCGTCCTTTGATCAATTTTTAACAGCATTGTGAGTGCTTCCTCTGTGCATCCCTCTAGTGCTGCCCCAAATTCCTTACTTAACCTCAACAAATTGTTTTGAACACATATGTTTGCCTTTCTTTCTGCTTCCTTGTTGCATTCTGACTCATCAAATTGAATGGCTATTGGGTCCCCCAAGATTGTGATATGCTTTGAGTTCATCTGTTTCGACGATTCTGCTTCTCCATTATTCAGCTCCTCTTGAGATGGAGAGAAAATTTCGGTATTTAATGGATTGCAGCCCCCACTTGTAGTGAATTTCTCATTGGTTCCTCCCCCCTTGCTTCCTCCATCAAATTCTGATCAGTATAAGAGTAAAAATTTCCTGGGAGTTTTCCAGCGATTCAGTTAAGGGGTAAAAGGCTCAGGGCCTTTAATAATACTGTTTCAGTTTTGGGTTTTTAATAGGCCCAACACTTAGATTATATGCCCATACACTAACCTCATAGTGGGGGTCTGTCGTCCGATCCACCCACGTAACTACTTTAAACAAATTATCCCCTATTATATCTGATATGCGTACCTCAGACCTTTATTCATCTCTAAGCCTCGAAACTTATGTTGCAGCTTTTTCTTGATACCCCCCCCCACACACACACACACTCTTCTCTTTCCTTGCTTCAACACGCTCCCTCGCCGGAGCTTCTGCCCATATGGGTAGAGAGGATGTTTTCTTCATCGGTGACTTCGATGAATGCTAGAATTTTTGCTGCCAGTACTTTAACCCAGATTCTAGCCCGTTGGAGATAGGTTTTTTTTGTTTGGTTTCTTCTTCCGTCTCGGTCTAACCACCACATTGCTCACCAATTTTCTTCATTAATGGCGTGAAACAAAGATGCAAAGGAAACCCCACAAATAGGATCCAACATCAATCGAATTCATGTGACTTTGGAAAAAGCCCAATAGTTGGGGACCACCATTGCAGCTTTAACCTGCACCCTTGTCTACTCCAATCGCCCATCAAGACATCTTCTGCTGCTTTCCTGGACTGAAATTCTTCATACCATAGACTTGGACTCACTGTGCTCATTTCCATATCAGTAGAGCCCATCTTCTTATATCATTCCAGGTATGTGCGTCTTCTTTAACAAAGAACTTTCCGACAAGACACCGAGCCAAGAAGTCCTTGTCTTCAAGATGAATCCGGTCTTCCAGTAGATCACTTGTAGTGGATTCTTCTGCTATCTCAGTTTATATTTTAATCCATTTGATTTTTTCCAGTGAATCTAGATAGCTCCCCTTCCCCTTGTTGGCAGCAAGGTCTGCCTCCCCCATGCAATTACTATCTTTTGTATTTATTGTACCCCTATTGATGAAAGAGTCTATTTTCTTTGCTAACTTCTCTCGACCTTCATTGAATGCATTTTCAGGAAGTATAATAACTGCTCTATCATTTCTGTTTACTGAAATCAAAGATACGTACCTCCCATACTGATTAAATTTCAAAGATAGAAAAAGGTTTGTACAGAAAACCATGCATCTCCACAATTTGAAAGCCTCCCCCCTGATCGCCGATGCTTCTATTAGTATCTTGTATATTCAGACAATAGCTCCCCTGTTGAGTATCATTCTCCTCATATGATGCCTAGCACTTCACACTCAATCAAACCATACTTCGACTTTTGATTTCGGCTCCACGATCCCCCGCGATCTGAAGTATATCCAATTATCCATGAAGAGAGAAAGCCAGAAAGAGAGGAAAAAATAGGAGAGAAGAGATAAGGGAAAGATATGGGTGTTCCAGTGGACTTCTTCCACCGGAGGATGGAATTCCAAAGCCCAAAAGGGACTTTAGAAAGGTGTCTTGAAACTAGTGCCTGGGAGCATTTTCAATTACTAATAACCCAAAAGGTAATTCAACTAGAGTTTATGTTCCCCACAATAGGAGTGATAAGTTAGAATGTTGGGAAAAAGTGGTTGCAATGAAGGAACTGTGTACATGTCCTTGGGTTACAGGTGAAAAACCTCAACACAGTGAGATGCATAATGGAAAGAAGGGGTGCAACAGAGTTACTAATATCTTGCAAGACTTCTCCGTTTGGTAGAAGATTTGGAGTTGCATGATCCATGTCTGATCGGAGGGAAATACACTTGGTTCAAGGGATATGACCATCACAGTACTGCAAGATTAGATAGATTCTTATTTTCAATATGGGAGGAAATCTTCAAAAGTATCAAGCAAGGCATTTTGCCTAGAGCAGGATCTGACCACAGGCCTATTATGCTAGAAAGTGGAAATTGGGAATACAGGCAGCCATCTTTTAAATTTGAAAATTGGTGGCTCAGTATTGGAGGCTTTAAGGAGATGGTGCAGGTGTGGTGGAACAGTTTTTTGGTGGAAGGGTGTCCAGACTACAAATGTAGTAGCAAACTAAAGATGCTAAAACATATGTTGAAGGACTGGGGTAAAAAGAACTGAAGATGCCAATAGAAAAAGCAGTACCTGTATAAATTGGACAGAAGTAAAAAAAAAGAATTCTAAATAATGATGAAATAATTATAAGAGCATCAACTCTGGTTGAGCTGGAAGTGCTGCCAAACAAGAAGAAGCTAGGTGGAGACAGTAAGTCCAGAGTACTCTGGCTAAAGCAAAGAGATAAGAATACCAGATTCTTCCAAAGGTTAGCAATACCTCACCAGAGGTATAATACAATTGATAGGGTGCTAGTAAGGGAAGAGAAATACATGAACCAAGTCACATTAAGGAAGCCATGATAGACTTCTATGCCAAACTATATTCAGAAACTGAAAATTGGAGACCTTCCTTTGAGCTTGCAGGGTGCTCAACAGTCATTGATGAAAAAAAATGATTGGCTGCAAAAACCTTTCACAGAAGAAGAAGTCTTTCAGGTAGTCAAACAATACGATGTGATAAAGCACCTGGACCTGATGGATTCACTTTGAATTTCTTCAAGGCATGCTGGGACATAGTGAAAGAGGAACCTAATATTGACTATCCATAATTTCCATCAGAAAAGTGTGTTTGAGAAATCCTTCAATGCAACATTCATAGCTTAAATCCCTAAGAAACCAGTAGCAGCTGCACTAAAAGATTTCAGACCTATTAGTCCAATAGGAGTCTATAAAATTATCTCTAAGTTGATGACTGAGAGGATGAAAACAGTGATTGGTAAGCTGGTGGATGAACACCAAGTGGCTTTTCTGAAGGGAAGGCAAATCACAGATGTAGCGTTGCTGGAAAATGAGCTGGTTGATTCAAGGGTAAAGCAAAAGAAGTCAAGGATTCTTTGTAAACTAGATATAGAGAAAGCCTATGACCATGTTAATTGGATTTTTCTTCAAAAATTCTAAAAGACGTGGATTTTGGCAGCAGGTGGTTAAGCTGGATCAAATATTGTATGTCAACTGTGAAGTTTTCTCAACTATAAATGGGAATACTGAAGGATTCTTTCAATCTCAAAGGGGTCTCAGAAAAGGAGACCCCATGTCTCCTTTCCTATACCCGCACTCTGTAACCAGAATAGGGCTCTGGACTTAAAACCACCCGCTTTTAGAAGTCTGGAAGGCGTTTTACTAGCTACAGAGGGACTGAATCATACGTTCAATAAGGCAAAGGAAAATGAGTGGGATATGGGATTCAGGGCTCAACTTGAGAGAGGAGAGAACCTGGAAATAACATATTTGTTTTATATAGATGATGCCCTCATATTTTGTGAGGAAGATGAGGCAAAAATCAGGCACCTGAGAGCTATCTTGACAATCTTTGAGGGCATTTCAGGACTCCATGTTAATTGGTTAAAGAATCATATCTTCTCTATTAATCAGGTGGACAATTTAGCTTGGCTTGCTGAGAACCTAGTATGTCAAACATATGCACTACAAAGTATTTAGGTGCTCAGAACAAAGAAATGGAAGTATGCAAAGGGGTCATGGAAAAGAATGAGAAGAAGCTTGTTAGATGGAAAAGCCAATACCTATCTCTAGGTGGCAGAGCTACACTTGTTAAGTCGGTTCTTGATGGCTTACCCACCTACATGATGAGTTTGTTCACAATTCCAAAGACCACTGAGAAGAAAATTAGTAGACTAAAAAAAACCTTTTGCTGGCAAGGCAACAAGGAGAAAGAAGGATTCAATTTGGTGAAGTGAGACATGCTCACTTTAAGCAGAACTCAAGGAGGTTTAGGTCTGAAGAATCTAAGTTTTCAAAACAACAGTTTGATGCAAAAATGGCTATGGATATTTTGCACAGAAGATAGAGCTTTATGGAGAAGATTTATAACATATAAGTATAGCTTTCTTAGTCAGTGGACAACTGAAGAGGTTATGGGCACATTTGGTTGTAGTGTTTGAAAGTCATTTAGGAGATTCTGGCCAAACTTGAAAAATAACATATACATCAAGGTTGGGAATGGATTGAAGACGACTTTTGGAATGAGATATGAATAGGAGAAAACAACTAGAGAAGCCTATTCCCTCATGTATACACCCTGAGTATGCATTCTAATGTTATTGTGGCACAAGTCTGGAGTTAACAGGGGTGGAATTTATTGTTTAGAAGGGCATTGAATGATTAGGAAATTCAGGAAGTTGCTAAGCTTCCCGAGACCCTAAATGAATTCTCAGCAATGACTATGACTGCTGATAAATCAGTGTGGAAGATTCACAGCAAATGAGTTTATATAGTTAAATCAGGCTACTGGGAGATGGATTCTATTTAACTGGTTGAAAGATGGCCATGGAAACTAGTTTGGAAGGTCAAATGCCCTTTGAAAGTCTCATGCTTTACTTGGATACTGATTAGAAAGGCTTGTCTCACTCATGAGGCATTGCAGAAGAGAGGTATGCGGACTCCACTAATTACCTCACCCATGTCAACCGCTTCATCTGTTAAAGTAGCCGCAGTGAAAACGACTCCTAGCAGGCCCTCGACTGCTAAAGTTATTGCATGTGCTTCACTTGCAACTAAAACATCAGCATTTGATGCGTCGCTATCTAAGCTCCACTCAATCCCTATAAGCCATATTGCTTGGTGATTTGTGTTATTAGTAAAGATAAACATATCCTAGTGCTAAAGGTTTTGAAAGATCTGACTCTAAAACAGTGATAAGGTTAGCAACGTACAAGAGAAGGAATCATCCCCACCTTCAAAATGGAGCTTCTAAGTCTACCCTCCTATCAAAAGGAAGAAAACAGACAAGTAAAACCTAATACATCAACTTATTGTTTCTATAGAGGATCCAAAATGATACATAAGTAGCACTTTTGCATCACCAGGGCACAATGATACAGAACCAAATCCACATTCATTCCCTTTTCCCAACCAAGAACAGGTTTAGGTGTATATCTGAACTCCCTAGAGCTTGCAACCATAAAAGTATGAGTCGTATCGGCTTTTAAACAAAGCTTCAGCATTTCTACTTAGAGAGTATAGGTACATAACATCTGTAGAAAATTCACTTTTATTACACTTCTTAATCCAATGGGAACAAAATCAGTGGCTATATTCTCATTGATGCACCGCATTTCAACGATTTCCACCTAACACACCAAGGAGGGCCTAATGATAAGTCACAGAAAGGAAGAAAAAAATCATGTAAACCTATTTGAAAATAAATACATGAGAACAAAGGTAATGGAGTTCTTTTTGTAGGGAAAAACCTACACTGGTTTATTGGCTGAGAAGGTTTGACAGTGTGCCAGTTGAACACATATTTTACAATTCGAGATTCTCTAGTTTTAGTCTACACCTAGTCTCCTGGGTACTCTCATTATCATCAAATAAAATTGGTTCTCAAAATACGAATTTCGCCTAAACTTTCTATAAAGAAAAGAACCTAGTACGTAGTGAAAAAGCAAGATGGATGCACCTAAAGATTCTATCAAGTTAGTGAAGAGAAGCGTCATCATAGAACCTATCATATTGGAAAACCTGACAATTGACTTAAGTACAGAGTGCATGCTAGTTACTTCAGATAAAACCAATTATCATTGAGTTCCTATAACGTGTCAAAAATGGCAACAGATATGTTGTTTAAAAAATTTAAAAAAAAGGGGTGGGGGGCTGTTGTACTGGTCAAAGTATGACCAATTTGGTTGATATCTATTTCCAATGTCTGAAATCACTTATCCAATAAACAGGGTGTTGGACATGATATTGGCAATTGATGTATCATCAAAAACAAGAAGAGTTAATACAGCATAAGAATAAGATATGATAACAAGAGTCAAATAATGTGGGAAGTAAAAGGCATCATGTAGCATATAGGAATCTGTGTCGCAGTGAAAATAGAATTAGTTGTCCAAATTTAAGATGTAATTATTCTTTTATGCATAAAAAAACAAAATACTGAGTGCCAAACTACTTGACCAATTCACAAGTCACTTTCTCAGTCATATTCTTCTCCGGTCTTTCTTCCTCTATTCTCAGGTATATCTTGTTTAGTCATTCCCTACCATCAGCTGACCATGTTATGTTTCTTTTTTGTATGCTCTCCTAGTTCAGGTTTTTCATGGAAAAGCTTTGCTATTTGTCCGTACCATCAACTGACCATGCTATTCTTTTGTCCTGTCCATACTTTACATCCTTATGGGAAGATTTAATATATTTTCAAGCTTAATACAGAAGTTTTATTTTCAAACAAAATTGATAATCATGCATATGATCTTTTGGAACGAAGGCCAACATATTCTTGGGAATAGAATTAATACCAACCAAATCCACTACAAAATATGCCTGCACCATTCAAGCTTTTTCCGAAAGTTGCTACCGTTTTACTATATTTACTTCTAACCAGTTTAACTCAAAATCCACTAAAGAAGATCACTCTCAGGGTTTATAAGTTGGTTATCATTCGTGAAGAATTATAGTATGTGGTTGATTCTCTACCTTTTACTGCTTGTATATGAGAGATATTTCCATTGTTAATAAGATTATTTACCTTGTCAAAATAAAAATCACTCATCAAGGTACTCCAGCATTATACTTTACCATATCTAAGTGATCATTTACAACAATCGTTAAACCAATGAATCAACTGATTGCTGCTATAGGTAATTGACGTAATCAAGAATCCTGTATAACTCATTTGAACAAATCAACAAGCCAACGAGTCCAAATTTTTTACTGACCAACAGATTTTGTGTTCCATTCTCATCCAAATAATTCAATCAGAGAGCACATGATGCAATTACCTTTTGAAACTGGATATAGAAGAGAGTAAATTAATTAAGTCTATTCCCAAAGGAACCATAATGATATAAGATGAGATCAGAGATAAAGCAAAGAAAGGAGAATGAAGCTAAAATCAAATGATGTGACTGTTTAGTCTTTCTTAAGAGGGTGTTTGGATTGGCTTTTAAAAGTAGCTTATAACCTAAAAGCTAGGATTTCTAACTTTTGGCTTTTAGCTTATTTTAACCATTTTGACTTATAACAAAGTTCTTATAAGCATTTTTTTATTTTATTTTAAAACACTTAAAATAAGTCAATCCATGCACGCCCTAAATAAAGAAGACCCGAAGACAATTTTTATCTTTACATCAAAAGGAAGTCAGTACGCATTGATATTTAACAGGGGCAACAGTTTCTTTTTTCCCTAGGACTAAAACAATTTACTCAAAAGGGAGCACCTTTCTTTCATTCTCAATTTTCTAAGACCTCTGATGGAGGAAAACTGGATCTATTTCAACGCAAGTTTCAATTCTTTTGACAACACCGGATGGACAGTGGGGAGAGATGTTTGGTTTGAATGGGTGGAGAGAACCCATAGGGTTCAGGGAGAAGGTAAAGGAGTGGTGGTGCCCTTCTCAGCAAATGGGACCCCCTCTTTTATTTTAGCTTCGAAATTGAAGCTACTGAAAGGAAAATAGAAACAATGGGGTTGAAACAGAATCAACTGGAAACAAAAGGAGGAGAAAGTACCGAATCAAATTTCTTGCTTAGAAAAGATCCAGGAGCAGAGAGCATTAACTGATGATGAACTCATACAAAAGGCTCATCTCTCCAGAGATTTTGATGAAGTTCCCAGACATGAGGAGATAACTTGGAGGCAAAGATCAAAAATTCAATGGCTCAAACATGGGGACAAGAATACCAAATACTTCCATAGGATGGCCAGAGCCCATAAAAGGTTCAATTATATTGAAAAATTGGAAGCAGATGGCTGGGAGCTAACTGATTCTGAAGAGATTAAAACAGAGATTACTAGTTTCTACCAGAAACTATACAAAGAAACTGAGCACTAGAGACCTGGTTTCAACTTGCAAGGCTCTGAAAACATTAGTTTGGAGGAGAAAGATTGGCTTCACGACAATTTGATGAAGAGGAGGTGGTAGAAGGGATTAAATTGTGTGCAAGTGACAAGGCTCTTGGCCCTAATGGATATTCCCTGAGCTTTTACCAGGATTTTTGGGAGATGCTCAAGGAGGACAACCAGGTATTTGAGAAGAGCTTGAATGCCACCTATGTGGTTCTCATTCCTAAAAAAACAAGGAGAATTGGAGCTTAGAGACTTCAGACCGATAAGTTTGATAGGTGGAATTTACAAATTATAGCCAAACGGTTGGCTGAGAGGTTGAAGAAAGTAATCAGCAAGTTGATTAACATACACCACATGGCATTCATAAAAGGCAGACAAATTATGAATGTTGCCCTTATAGCTAGAGAATGTGTAGATACTAGACACAAAGGGGTTGATCTTGGAATTTATGTGTAAGCTAGACACTGAAAAGGCCTATGACCATGTCAACGGGGAGTTCTTAATATTTTAAGCAGATGGGATTTGGGGAGAGGTGGCTGAAATGGATTGAGGTATATGTATAAAAACTGTTAGGTTCTCCATTCTGATAAATGAATAACCTGCTGTTTTTTTCCATCGGAAAGAGGACTCAGACAATTGGTGTGCAATCTTGGAGAAATACTTGATTAATGTAGTATAAAACTCGACATGTCCTAGAAAGCTTAAAATACCCTTCACTGAAACTGGAGGAGGAAATTTGGCAATAATTTCAATTTAAGCTCTGTCCACTCTATACCTTTAGTAGAAATCTTGTGCCCCATCAATACTTTCATGAACCATGAAGTTCCAATTTAGTACCATATTAGTCTATTCACATCTCTCAATCACTCTATCCAAATTAGCCAGAAAGTCATTAAATGAGTCCTTCAGTATAGAGAAGTCATCCATGAAGACTTCAATCACATCCTCCGTCATATCACTAAGGATGGATATCATGCATCTCTGGAAGGTTGCGGGCACAGTGCAAAGCCTGAATGGAATTCTCTTAAGAGCCAATATTCCATATGGGCAAGTGAAAGTAGATTCTCCCGATCCACCGGTGCAATGGAAATTTGATTATACCCTGAATATCTATCCAAGAAGCAATACTAGCCTCTCCCATCCATTCTGTCCAACATCTGGTCCATGAATGATAATGAAAAGTGATCTTTTTTAGTCCATGCATTTAGTTTTCTATAGTCCATATACACGACCATCCAGTCACAGGCCTTATTGGTATTAGCTCGTTCTTCTCATTAGGGACAACTGTGATCTCTCTTTCTTAGGAAGACATTATACCGGGATAACCCATATACTACCCCAACATCTATCCACTTTATACCTGGCAGCCAATCCGGGTCAAATTGGTAAACCGTCCCATTTTGACCGGCCCAAGGACCGGTCCGGATTATAAGTTTTTTTAATATTTAATGAATATAGCCGTTAGGGGATGTTTGGACCGTTTCCAAACAGTCCAAAATGGCTATATTCCATATTTTATTAAGAAAAATACCACTTTCATTTTTTTATTTTTCACAACAATTCTGTCAATATCTATCAATTTCTCTCAATATTTCTTCTTAGAAAGTGTGTGAATTGTACAAAATTAATTTCTTAACCTATTGTTTAGCAATTATTAGCAATATCAAGTGACCAAGTGAATTTTTTAAACTTTCAAGTGTTCAATGTGTAGAGCGGATTACACACACTAGAATGGGGGGTTGAATAGTGGGTGTAGAATTTTAAAAATTTTTGCGGAATGGAAGAAGGCAATGAAAAAGGCAATAAAGAACACAAGAGATTTTAGTGTTTCGGCCTTGCGTACCTCCACTACCTAAGTTCAACAACTTAGGCTTTTTCACTATCACATCAACAAAAACAATTTCTTGACTTTTGGCTCAAGAACTACCCTTTACAATGAGTTAGAAACAATCTCTCTATTTTCTCTCAACCCCCCACAATCACTTTCCTAGCTAAGTGAGAACTCTATTCACTTTCAAGCTAAGTGAGAGCTCTATTACAACAACAAATACAAGATAGAACAATTGTACAAAGATTTAGGATACAAGAAATAGCTCAAGAACTTTGT
>JBDJHY011011869.1:0-14349 GCA_039654485.1 Withania somnifera
TGCATGATCCAAGTGGTTCTTTCGATGCTTCTTGGGCAACTTAGTAGCTAAAGATGTTGGCCCAACCTAGGGGGTGAGATCAAGGCATGAAAACTTTCCCTAACTTTATCTTACCTTTATGATCATCATTCAATAACTTATGATCCTATTGGTGTACATAACCACTTCCTCTACCACAAAACAATTTGACCCTTTTTTATTAGTCTATTGACATCACACTTCTAATTCATTGTCACCCAATTCAATGGAAATTAACACTATATTAAGATACTCAACACTCTCAATAGTCAAAAATATATCATACTTGAATTTTTACATTTATCACGAGCTAATCAACTTAAACATTTGCATACTCTATGTAAAGCCTACTAGATTAATTTCATAAAACAAGCATTATCATCCCTAAAATACAATCCTTTTCACCACAATGATCATCCATAGATGAAACTTAGTTTCTAGTACTAATTATGACTACAATAAAACTTCTTACATACTACAAAAACTCATAGCTACCAGAAAATAATCAATCAATACTAGTTCACTAAAAGTTCATAAAAATTTAGTCGATTGAAATTTCTTTGTCTACCTAATTGTGTCTTACAAGTAGATTCTCCTTCCACAACATCACTAATACTTAATGGATTACCTGCTTAAACTAGATTCATATCTCTAAAAAACAAAGGGGTCCCCTCTTTAAGCTACAAGAGGTAGCCTAAATCTGTCAATTCGTTATCACTATATCCTCATCTTCACAACCTACACTAATCTTTACCAACACCATGGCATGCCATCATAACTTCTTCCCTATTTCAAATATACTTCAAAGTTATCCTTAACCAATAATCCTTTCTCTACTTAATACCATAAATATGCATGTCTTGCAAAATCTTAGCAAATAAAAAGACATATTGTTCACGCGTTTAGTCAACTACTGGATACATGACTTTATCTACACACTCCAATCAATCACTATTCCCCATTTTTTACTTCTAAATCAATTACTTCATATTTCTTTCCCTGTAGTATTCTACTACTTATGAATAAAACCACCCAAAATCACATTATTTCTCAGTTGAAAACACATCCCAAGCACTAGGAAACATACTTTCTAGCTTAAAGGAGCCATCAGTAACAAGGTACGGAAGGGTCTAAGAGAATATACGACTGTAAATCTAAAAGAACTATTCACATGAACAAGAGTGCAATATTTTAAAATTATGATCTTTAAAACATAACCTCCTCTCGATCCTTGTGTTGTCCCTTAGATTTTTTATATCCCTATCCAAGAGAACCACAATGATATGAATTTGAGCTTTACTTTTTCTATCACCTTGAAGATGAGGCACAAATGATGAAATTTGAGCCAGACATAAATATGAGTAGGTTTCGTATGTTACATATTTATTACATGATTTAGAGTATGAAATAATTGAATAAATCTCCTAAATTTCATGTAGCCTCCCAATTATAATTGTGGAATACAACACACCTATAAGTAAGACTCTCCTAGACATGACTTTGTAGACATCTTAGGTAACTTGAAATTTGTGCTCTGATACCAAATTTAACATGACCTGAGCCTAGTCCCTGGATGTACTAGGCACCAAAAACCATTACTGGCTCGAGAAAATCACTTAGCTTATATCATAAGCATCCATCCATAAGTGCGGAAGAAATATTTTTAAATCATAAGTATAGACAGAAGAAAAACTCATTTGTTTCATAAACTTGAAAAGCCTTAAACCATAAATATTGAAATTTAAAAATATAAGAATAAAAATGAACAAAACTAAATTTGACATCTACTACTATCTATGAAACCTCTAACCACATGAAATGATGTCTATCGAGACAAGCCCCCAGCATACCTCAAAATATTGAAATAATCCAACACAAAATAGATTATGCCTTTCGAAAGAGAGAGAAGGTTCAACAACACCTGATACGAATTGACCTATTGTTAAATGGAATCACAAAAGTATGTGTTGTGATGTGCATAATGAAATAATTTTTCATCAAGAATGGTCAATATATGGAATATATTGGCATGTAAAACCATACCAGTAAAAATTGTAAATCTTAAAAATATCAACGTAAAAGATTTAATGAAAATAATAATAAGATTAGAAGTAATGAAAGCATAAGTTGAAATAGTAACTGAAAAAGTAAAGTAAATTTAATCCTTTTTTATATTTATGGGAGCAAGTGTTGAACCGGCATAATCTACCATGTGAAAATGGAGTCTAATCTTGGCCCGAGCAGCTAAGACATCTTATACCTTGCTTGGCATAGGACATGACATGACATGCTATGCTAGCAAGGATCCATATTAGCCCTTTTTGGGACACATAAAAAAGAGTAATTCCACTTGTGAAATAACCTCTATCCTACATCGACAAATGTAGTTTCAGATATTTTTCATTTCGACCAATGCCTTCATGGTTATCCAAATATCTCCCTTAAGCTCAAACTGTTTCATATATATCTTAATGGTATTAGTATTTAATAAAATTGTAGTACTTTTAGGATCATGATCATAGTTGAGCCTCTTTAGTCTCATAGTAATGGAATACCACTTTAGGAATCATCTTTAGAATTAACCATAATAGGATCATAAATCACGAGTTATTATCATTATTAGATAGTCATAAGTGGTAATATCATAATTTTCTATGTTGCAATTCATGAATATGGCTCCCACTTTTTTGAGAAAATTATGAAATGACTTGGAACATATTTATTGAGGATCCTATTCATGTCAAGTAATGAAAATGCTAAAGTCAACAAGTTAAACCAAGGGTAAAAAGAATAATAATAAACTTGTTGGAGAGTAAACAAAAGTTTGTATTCAAGATAAAAAAAAATCCTCTAACACCTTAAAACTTATACTAGGGGTTTTTTGAGCTAAACAAAAGAAAGTTGTGAAAATCGTCAAAATCTGGACTATTTTTTATTTTACAGATAGGACCATGGGCCATCAAATAGTTTGATGGTTCGTAGAACCCATCGTCAAATATCTTAGCTATTCCAGTGAGATATTAAGTGTTAAAAAATTTTATGGAACATTTTACGATCCATTGTTTGGTTTAAAGGACCATAAGGTCCTCCATCGAATCAATCTCAAGTTCTAATAACCTAAATTGAGATTTCTAAGTTTTAAGGAAGCTTTGATAGGCCACAGAATGGATCGATTGTCGATTATTTGATCCATCATTTTGATCCAAAATTTTAAAAAAAAATTGTCCATGTTTTGGGGTAGTTTACGGACCCTTCCACGGTCTGTCATTTCATTAGGTAGACCACATAGTGGGCCACTAAGTCCACCCCCATTATCCAGTAGCTCAAGTTTTGGGAGCATTATTTTTTGAACCAACTGATCGATCATCAACCAATCTGTAAAGCCACCCACAATTTTAAAAATGTTTTATCAGGGGAATTTTATAGTTTTCCCACTCTTTATTTAAGCAACCGATGCTCTTTTTGGATTAGATCTGGGGGTATTTCCCAAACCCTTATTTACCTATTCATTATTTAACTCACAAACTTAAAGAAAATTCTCTGTGTAGTTTCTGTCAAGTCAAAGTTTGGGTTAAGTTCAACATAAAATTCTTCTTAAAGTTTAAGGCCTTTATCTTTAGGTTCAAATATCTGGGTTGTGAGCAAGGGTCTCTTTCACCGTTGTGCTTAAATCCCCTAGATATTTTTTTCATGATATAACATAGTAATCTAGGGTAAATTCCAAATTTCTTGTTGATATTAAAGTCATGCATTTTGGCATATTCTTGATAATTGTCATCTATATTGTTGCATGATAAACTAGCATGAAATTTAAAGTCAACAAGTTGAATATAAATTACATAAATTGCTCTAAAATCCCTTATGTGGAGTATTTGGAATTTGTTCGTTATTTTGGTAATAACACAATAAGTAGAAGTTGGGGTTCATGTTTTGTTGGTGGTAAGATCAAGAACTTGTTGTATAAACATTTTCAAACTTTCATTATGATAAACTAAAAATTTATCTTTTGGATACTAATTCTATTTCAAAGTCAATACATTTTTTAAAGAATTTCTTGTGGCCTCAACTATAGGTCCAGTCAATTTAAATATAAGAATGAGACAGACAGAATGGAAAAGTAGGTCAATCAATTCATAACTTCATGGGCCTATTGTGGCTAGGACATACCTGAATGAGTAACAGTCTGTCTTAGGAGTAGTATTAGAACCGTAGGATTTAGGTGACATAACCCTTATCCTATAGCCTACATAGCCAAATATAGGAAGTCATAAATTTCTCAATAAGTTCCTTATTATATTTTACTTAGTGTATCTACTAGGAGTTTGGCCAGCGCCCTTTACCTTGTAAAGGCTTAGGAAGACCTACCCACATGATTAATGTAGGATTTGGTAGCCATGTGCATAGAGTATATCGATTAAAAAACCTCCTAGAGTCAGCTAATTGTAGCCTGAAGTGATAAGTATAAAAGAAGGTTTAAAATAGTACTTATATTTGTTATTTAAAAATTATTGAGGATAAATTAATTACCTGAGTTAATTCCATATTCTGAAGTCTTCAGTATCTTAACTTTCAATTAACTTTCAAAAAACTAGACTCATATAAGATGTAATATACTAGTTTTAACAATATTAGTTAGGATGTTTCAAACACATCTTATTACATGTGTTTGAAAGTAATATTGTTATAACTAGAATATTACATCTTATCTAAGTCTAGGTTATAATATATATTAGTTAAGATGTAATATATTTTGTGTAATATATTGTAATATTATGTGTACAAAGTCTTAACAATATTAGTTAAGAGCTTCAAACTAATATTGGTAAGACTAGCATGTTACATCTTATCTGAGTCTAGATGATAACATATATTGTACAACAATAAAGTAACACATTGATATATTTTATCATCAATCACATATTTAGTACATTTAATGTACTTATTGCATACTCTTTGTTATATGTTTTTTGCCATGCAGATTCTTCTAGACTTCCGGATGCTTGTGGTTGATTAGATCCTCATTCCTAGAAGTGTGAAGATTTTGTGAGTCTTCATTTATTTGAGAAAAAAGATTTTGGAGTTTTTTATTTATTCATTTTACTTATAGATGAGACTTTATCATTTCTTTTCCATTCTTATTTTGATACTACCTATATATCGTGTTCTAGTTGTCCAATATTTAGCTAATAAAGGCTTTTAGATAGTGAGTTACAAGTATTTATTGTGAGTTTTCCCTATTCATGTATTAACTCTGTTCTCTGATGTTAGTGGTACTATTGCCTAATTTTATAATGTTGTTGATAATTCTTTCTGCTTAGTATTAGTGAGGAACTATGCATGTGCCAAGGGTCCATCTGAGGCCACTTAATGCTAAGAATGGCATGCCATGCCTATGGGTCACTCCAGGATGTGACAAATTTGTATTAGAGAAATAGGTTAGAGAGTCCTAGGATATCTTAAAGCTTAGGTAGATTCTCTTTCATGGGTATGAACAACATCCTACAAATAACTAAGTGGCTTATGAGCATTTAGGAAAAAATCCCTTTGTTCATTACTCTATTTCATGCTTTGGCGTTTAACTCCGAGATCTCTATTCTGATTTGTGATTTATGTGTTTCAAATTGTGCCTCTATGAAAACAATCGACTTGTCAAGTTAGAGGTCAGAACCATTAGAATTAAGCTTCTCTAATTCCATAGCCTCAACAACCAAACAACATCAACACAGTAGAATTTAAATAAAGTCAGTCACTTATTGGCTCAGATAGTGGCAACACAAGCTCAACAAAAAGTTCATGTTTGAGTAGTTCATCCATCATCTCCTAATGCTTGGGTGGTGATAATAAGGGATTTTAAGGATAATTCTTCTAAAATTTAATGGTTTGAGAATAGGGGAAGATCCAGAGAACTTCATTGATGAGGTTAATTAGATCTGTGAGATGATAAAGATTTTGGATATGGATCGGGTAGGCATTGTAACATATTAGTTGAAGGTTTTTTCTAGGTCTTTTTGTGATTTATTAAATAGGAATAGTGGGGTTGGAGAAGCTCCACCTTCTTGGGATGAGTTTGAAGAGACATTATGGGGTATATTCACTCGTAGAGAGAAGAGGAAGGAAGAGTTCATGAGTTTGGAGTAGGGTTCTATGTCTGTATCTGAGTATAATATGAATTTAACTAAGCTCTCGAGATATGCTCTACAGATAGTTGCATATATACATAACCGTATGGATACGTTCTTCTACAACCTCTCCTCTTATTTGATCCAGGAGAGGAGAAAAGCCATGTTGAGTAATGATATGGACATGGAAAGTTTGATAGTCCACCTATAGTAGATTGAGATAAAAAATTCTAGATAGAGAGAGAGTCAAAAGCATAAGAAGTTTAAGACTAGCAATTATAAATTTATCCATCCTAAGTTTGGTAGGCTTAGAAAGAAAAAATAGTAGGGTTCTAGCGGACCATCCCCTTCTTTATTAGAGAACTTCAGAAAACCTCCGAATTAACAAAGTTGAGCAGCTCAGTCTGCTTCTCTAGATAGTGTAAGAGGAGGGCACAGTTATTTGGTGTGTGGAAAATATTTTCAGAACTGTGTGGGTTAGTGTCGCGTGGTACAAAATGTTTATTTTAGGTGTGACCAGAGTGGTTAAAAACTTTAAGATTTCCCTTCCAAGGGTTGTTTTGAATAAGAAAATCGACTCCATAGGGAAAGGCATTTCCCCATGGCTAGACAAGGAGATGGTAATGATAGAGTTCAAACTAATGTAGTGGAAGCATGCCTAGCTTAGCAGGGTATTTCTTCTAGTACTAGTGGTGGTCAGTTTTAGAACTGATTATATGCATTGTGTCCAGAAAGTATTAGGAGAAGTCAACCAATGTTTTGACATACATATGTTTAAGGTTTATAATATTGATGTGTATGCCCTATTATACCTTTGAAATAACCTATATTTTTATCCCCGTACTTTGCTAGACAGTTTGGGGTGAGTCCTAAAATTTCTTCTGGGTCTTCTCTATTTCCATGCCTATTGGCCATTTCATTATAGCTTAGAGAGTCTATCATAAGTTCCCTATGTCTAATCTAGCTATGGTTATTCAAGATAATCTTCATGAGTAAGATATAGTAGACTTCGATTTTATTCTAGACATCAATTGTCTCCATTCATGCCATGTTTTTATTTGTTGTAGGACTAGAGTTATCTATTTTTCAATTCCGAGTAAGCCTATTCTTGAGTTGGAGGATAGTGTACCTCCCTCTAAGGGTAGATTTATTTTCTATCTAAAGGCTAGAAAGATGATCTCTAAGGGGTGTTTTGATAACCTATTCGGAGTTAAGGACTCTAATTATGAGACTTCCGATATCCAGTCAGTTCTAGTTGTTAGGGTTTTATTGGATGTGTTTCCTAAGGATTATCTGAGTCCCTCCTAACATATTTTGGGAAATTAGACCATTTCTATTCCATTATACAAAAAAGCATCTGCCGAGCTTAAAAAGTTTAGGGACCAATTAGCAAACCTCCTAGACAAGCGTTTATCCGTCCTAGTATGTTTTCCTGGGGTACTCATGTTTTGTTCATGTGAAAGAAATATGGTTCTCTTTGAATGTGTATTGGTTATCATCAAATGAACAAAGTCAAAAATAAAAATAAATATCCCATTGTGAGGATCAATGACTTATTTGATCAACTTTAAGGTGCTAGCTAATTTTCAAAATTAATCTATGTCCTGGCTATTATTAGCTTAAGTTCAGAGAGGTAGATATCTCAAGGACTATTTGCAGAACCCATTATGGCCACTTTTAGTTTTTGTTCATGTCCTTTAGTTTAACTAATGCTCCTGCAGCTTTTATGGACCTCATGAACAGGGTTTTCAAGCCATACATAGACCTATTTGTGATATTTTATTAATGACATTATAGTTTGCTCCAAAACGTACAAGATCATGTAGACCATCTTAGAATTGTTCTCCAGACTTTTAGAGAACGCAAATGTATGCCAAATTCTCAAAGTATAAGTTCTAGATTCAGTTAGTTGCCTTCTTAGGTCATACCATTTCCGGGTAGCGTAGTCGAGTGGATTGTAAAAATATAGATGTTGTTAGAAAATTTCCTAGACTGACTATTTCATCAGATATTGGTAGCTTTATCGATCTAGCTGTGTATTACAATAGGTTTGTTCAGGGATTTTCATCTATAGACACTCCTTTAACCAACTTAACTCAAAAGAAGTTGAAGTTTTATTGTCATATGTATGTGAGAAAAGTTTTAAGGAGTTGAAAATTGGGTTGATTTCAGCTCTAGTGTTAACCTTGCCAGAGGGTGTAGTGGTGTATTTTGAAACCTCCAATTCAGCTTGGATTCTGTGTTGATGTAGTATGGTAAGGTGGTAGAATTTGCTTCTATATAGCTCGAAGTTCATGAGAAGAATCCCACTTATGCTTGAGCTATAAGTTGTAGTGTTTGCCTTGAAAATTTGAAAGCACTACCTTTATGGGGTGCATGTAGATGTCTTCACTGACCATAAAATTCTTCAGTACATCTTTGAGTAGAAGGATCTAAATTGTCGCCGTAGAAGGTGTTTAGAGTTTCTAAAGGATTATGACATAAGTATTATCTATTATCCAGGCAAGGCCAATGTAGTGGCCGACGCCATTAGCAGGCTGTCCTTGGGCAGTTTGGCACATGTTTATGAGAGGTGCATAGACTTGCACATCTTGGGGTGAGATTGAATGGCAGTAACGATAAGAGTGTGTTAATGCAGAATGCTTTTGCGTCATCTATTATTGTTGAGGTGAAAGAGAAGCAAGATAGTGATCTACTGCTAGTTCAGTTCAAGAGTGCAGTTCAGAATAAGAAATTCTAGGTTTCCTATAAGGAGGAGATGGTGAACTTTGTTATCAAGATCGCTTTTGTGTTCTGAGAGTTGATTGGTTGAGAAAGGAGATATTGTCTGAGAATCCAAATAAAATGTATAGAGTTATGAGATACGTGTATTGGTGAAGCATTATGAAGGAGTACATAACTAAGTTCGTCGCTAAGTGTCCCAATTGTCAACAAGTCAAGGTAGATCCTCGAAGACCAATAGAGAGGTGTAGAGTTTTTGTATTTTTACATGGTAGTGGGAAGTGCATAAAATGAACTTCTTCACCAGTTTTCCCCTAGCCCAAAAGGATGATTCTATATGGGTGATAGTGGACCAAATGTCTAAGTAAGATCACTTCTTTCCTGTTCACACTAGCTATGTAGACGAGCAGGATGGAAGGATTTATTTATAGTAGATTGGTAGGATGCATGGTGTGACTTTTTCTATTACACATCGTTTACATCATAGGTTTGGAGATGATTCCAAAGGGCTTGGTACCCAGGTTCATTTGAGTACAACTTTTCTTCTGTAGGCATATGGCCAGGTTGAGAGGACCATTAAAACATTAGACGATATGTTGAGCGAGTGTGCAATTAATTTCAAGGGAAGTTGGGTGGAGCATTTTTGTTTGATAGAGTTTCTACAACAAAAGCTATTACTATAGTATCTAGATGACCCAATTTGAGGCTTTATATAGAAGGAGATATAATTATTTGATTGGATGGTTTGAGATAGGTGAGGCAACTAAGGTAGGGCCAGAGCTTGTTCATGATATGATGTATAAGGTTTATCTTATCCATAATAAATTGAAAAAAACTTAGGAGCATATAGAAATCCTACGCTAATGTGAGGAGAAGAGATTTAGAATGTGGTGATAGTGATTAAGTATTCATAAAAGTATCACCGGTGAAGGGTGTTATGAGGTTTAGTAGGAAAGGATAGCTTAGTACACACTACGATGGACCATATAAGAATTTGAGAACATTTTGTGGTGTTTCATATGATCTAGACCTTCAATCATAGTTAGAAGTGGTCCATTCTATTTTCCATATGTCTTTGCTGAGAAAGTGCTTGAGTGATCCATCGTTGGTTGTGCCAGTTGAGAGTGTTAGTATGGATGGTAGCTTGACCTACGAGGAGGTCCATAATAAGATCTTAGCCAAACAAGTTCAAAGATTGAGGAATGAAAATATAGCTTCAGTTAAGGTTCTATGGCGAAACTAGTCAATTAATAGAGCTACAAGGGAAGCAAAGGCAGATAGATAAGTAGATACTCAAACCTATTTCTTTCTAGTTCAACTTCAAACGAAGGTAATAGCCTCTTTATTCATCTTTTTCTTGTCCATTCATGAGCATGTAACTTGTAACTTGTAACATTGCATGAGTCCTAATGTGTGTAGTCATGCATTATTTGATGCATCAATCGTAGTTGAGGTCAGATAGTGTAATGTGTATGTTAGTTAGATAATTTAGTAGCTTAATCATTTTTGTTAGGTTACTATGTTATTAGTAAGTTCCATATTTATCCTATCAATTTTTTAGCTATTAGTAAGTGTTAAGGTATTTTACATACACTTCCAAAGTCTGTTATTTCATTCGATGGATCATAAAGTCCATCTGCACTATCCATTAGCTTAATTTTTAGAGCATGATTTGATAGACCAGTTGATGTACGGATCATTAACTAGGTTGATGGATCGTCGAATTGTCCATACAATCCTTCCCAATCAATATTTGAATATCATTTCTCAGGGGCTTTTTAGACTTTTACCACTCTCTATTTGACCAACACATGGTCGTTTTGGATTAATTTTAAGGGAGGTATAAATACCCAAACCCTTATTTCCCTCTTTATTATTTCACTCTCAAATGTAAAAAAAAAAATTCTACATAGTTTCCCTCAAGTTCAAGGTTTTTGTTAAGTTCAAGAGCAGCTTTTTCTCAAAGTTTAAGGCCTTTATATTCAGTTTCAAGTATGTGGGTTATGAGCAAGAGTCCCTTTCACCGTTGTGCCAAAATTGCTTAGATATTTTGTTCATTATATAACATAAAAATATATGGTGAATCCCAAATTTCTTGTTGATATTGAAGTAGTGTATTTTTGCATATTCTTGATAATTTTCATCTTTATTGCAAGTGTTTATTATAAACAAGCATAAAATTTTAAAGTCTATAATTTGAATTCAAATTGCATAAATTTCTCACAAATTGTTAAGTATGGTCAATTTTATGAGTTACAAATCTTTTATGTGGAGTCTCTATACTTTGTTCATAATTTTTGTAATGATGCCATAAGTAGAAGTCAGATTTTATGTATGGTCAGTGGTAAGTTCAAGAACTTGTTGTATAAACATTGTCAAGTTTTCATTAAGATAAACTAATAAATTGGCTTTCAAGAACTTAAGCATGGCTTAGCGTTAGTAAAATTTTAAGAGAATGTCTAGTGTCTTTAACTATAGGTCCAGTCAGTTTAGCTATGAGAATGATACAAACAGAATGGCAGAGTCAGTTAGTTAGTTCATAGGCCCATTATAGCTAATACCGACATAAATAAGTAATAGTTACTTTGAGAGTATTATTAGCATCGAGAGAATTCGGGTGACATAACTCTTATCTTATAATCTGCATCACCAAATGTAGGAAGTCAAGAATGGCCCAATGAGTTCCTTTTTTTTTTCTTAGTGGATCGACTAGGAGCTTCGCCAATTCTTTTTATCCTAGCAAGGTTTATGGATGCCTAACAGCATGGTGAATATTGGACTTCGTAGTCATATGCATGGAGTATGTTGGTTATAAAACCTCTCAGACTCAACTAAGTGTCAGTCTAAAGTGATATGTAATGAATGAAGGTTTGTAATGAAAATTTATATTTAATTGGTTAAAAACTATTTGTTATAAATGATTTACCTGAGTTTATTCCATGTTTTATAGTTTGAAACTTTTTAACTATTATCATTAAGGCTTGCATATTACTGCCTATATGAGTCAAGTTGTTAGAACTGAATTGATAGTACTTGTTCATGCATTGTATAGACATGCGTTTCTTTATTGTGAGGAGTGATAAAGTTATAAATGATCCAAAGTGTCCATTTAAAGATACTTAGTGAATAAGGATGTCATGCTGAGCCAGGGGTGACTTTGAGGAATGACAGTCCATCTTTTAGAAAATTCACAAGTTTGTAGATTCATGCCAGTCAAGGTCTTATCTTTGTAGAGAGATGTTAAATTATTTCTAAATTTCAAGAGGTTCATGGATATATATAATTTTATGCATCAAAGATTTTCAACACCTAATATTATGCATAAATTTCACCTAATTGACATGATTCATAGAAAGTTTGACAAACGGAGATTTTACCCATGAAATCCTAAGGGACCTACTTGAGAATTTAATTAAGGGATTAGACTATGGAGATTCTTTAAACCTACTTTAACTTGTAACAAGTTGAATTTGAGAGCAAGAAACTCAAAGGATTACAGCTAAGAGTTTCAAAAAAACTTATATCTTATAACTTTATTATGAACCCGTAATTCATAAAAGGGAAAAACTTATGAATTAAAGTTTTCCAGTTGGCCACTAATTAGGTTCAATAAGCTTCTTGTCATAACAGTGTGTTCCTGTCTTTATGCTAAATCAAAATATTTCAATAAAATCACAACAATTACAATTTCTAGGACTAACTTATGAAGATGAAATTGTATAAACTCTACATTAGTTAGTTCCCTAAGATGTGAATAAGGATAAATAATTTCTCATGAATACTCTTCACTAGTTGATTAACTATCACATTTTCTAGGGGTTTTATTTTAACCCTAGACCATTAAGAAAGAATTAACCGAGTCTTAAAGACATTACAAATGAATAAATTCATAAATTATGGCAGTCTTACTGATAATGCCTAGGAAAGCACAAGTCATGTTAGGCACACACTTTGAGGTCTAACCGTGAAAAGCCAAGACATAATCGGTTTCAAGGAACAAAGTAGATCCCCACATGGCGTGCATGAGCACCAATCAAGAGGATCCTGATTTTGGAAGATAGTTAAGTGACATTTGAAGACATGAAGGGCCTTTTTGGAGAGACTCCAAACTTAACGGTCAATTTGTAATTTGGAATCACTTTTGGACTCATGTGAAAATAATGAAAGTCCTAATAGTATAAATACTAGGTCTTTCAAATTTAAGAGTACTTTTGACATTTGATCAGTTTGGTTGATGAGTTAAAAATAAAACTTGTAAGCTTGTAGTAGTTTTCTTAGGTTTAGAGTAGGAAATTAGTGATGGTGTTCATTCATTGTTTGTTTCAAACTTCTTGTCATGAATGTCACATTGATCATTTGTCGAATTCAATAGAGTTTCTCGTTTGGTGATTTTCATTCTCTTCTCCCTTAAGTTAATCCGAGGAATCAAATTAACTATTCTTATTCTTTACTTCTCTCTACCTATTTCTCAATCTATCCTTTATTTTTATTGATTCCACGTATTGTTGTTTTCATATTTTCCTTAGCGATACGTATCGAGTCCTTTCGAATCTCAGGCCGTATCATTTGGTATCAGAGCCTAGGATCGTAATTCGTTTCACCAGATTACAGTCCTAGGTTGTAAAACTCAAAATCACCAAAAAAATAAAAAATAGGAAAATTTCCAAAAAAATATTTGAAATTTGATTCGAGTAAATTTTTGTTTGTTTGTTGATTTTGATTACTAGGAATCGTTCTCCTAGTAATATGAATCACATGCCTTAAATTTGAATTTAATCGAAGTTAAATTACTATTTATACCATTATCGAAGTTGGTCTTGAACGTGATTTAAAATTGGGATCAATTGAAGAATATTTGAAGAGTGAAAATTTGAAATTCATCAATTAAAAGATGGAAGGACCGTCTAGTTCGAATTTCGTTCAAATCGGAGTAGAATTGAGGTAATTGCAAATTTGGTGTTCTTCATCTTCATCTTCTTAAATCTAAATTTTCAACTTAATTTAGAGTTGAATTGTTAACTTCCAAAGTTTCTGGCTATTGAGAAGTTATTCTTACATATCAAGGAGCTTAGGGTTTGAATTTGGTAGAGATTGGTGGAGTTTTGGTGAGTTTCTAAAATTTGAACTCGAAGTTCTTCATGTTCTTAGTTTCCAGATTTTTGAACTCAATATTGTGTTGATGTGTTGGTTTTCAGCCTCCAAAAGTTTATATAATTGTTTCTTATACTTAGTGGATTGTGGGACTCAATTTTGGTAGAATTTGGAGTTGGTTTGGTTGAAGTCAAATTTTAGGGGTTCATATTGGATTAGTTTTTGCTGCTCTATTTTGTAGTGATTTGTTGTTGTTCATGGTTCCAAAAGTTTCTAGAAGTGTTTCTCATATCCCAAAGAGCTTAGGAATTCAATTTGGTGAAGTTTGGACATGATTTGATAAGCTTTCCAATTTTTGGAAGATGAACTTCCATGGTGTTCTTCAAGCTTGAAAATGAAG
>JBDJHY011012195.1:2585-14348 GCA_039654485.1 Withania somnifera
TTACTTTTGACTTCCTTTTATGGTTTTCCTGCAAAACAAATATTACTTTCTTTTAGGCACCCAATTATTCTTAGGTCTTTTTTTTGTTTGAATCATCAGTTTAATCCTTTGGCCTCCAAATCCAATTTTGAGATCAAGAGGAACAAAATCTACAATTGAAATACTTATGGCCAATTTTTCAATAGTAAAAACATGAGTGCGAAAAGCTTCTAATAACTCATTTTCCTTTTAAATGAAAGGATGCATTGCTGGCAATTGCATGATCAGTCAACTTACTAGAAGAACAAAGTCGACTGCTACTGTTAGTAGAGAAACCAAAAGGATTAAGGTTGTTATAAAATTTCTTCTTTACGGAGTTTTTATAAAAATAATTTGATTTTCTTGATTTAACAGAACTTTTGTTAGAAGACTTTTTTCAAAACATTTACTTCAGCTTTGAGTTCATAGATTTCTTCTTCATAGAGGTCTCTTTCAACTTCAGTAGTTCCCTATATTATTTATAAATTCCCTTTTTCTTTTTAAAGATTTTTAAAATCATAATAAGCATGATTTAAATCAGAAATTTCTAGATCCAAAAGATCTTTGATTCGACTACAACCATAACAGGTTGTAGTCCTTATCTCTCTTGGTTCACCAATAGCTATAAAACAAATGTTTAATGAGTCGTCCTGCTCATTGTCAATGACATCTTCATCACCCCAATTGCTCAGAGCTTTGTTTTAGGGCTATCTTTTGGGAGGTCATCTTCTTGCCTTTGGGCAGTCAACTACGGTGTGTCCATACTTTCTGCATCCATAGCATTTTCCTTTATTCCTTAGTTGTTTTGAATTGAATTTTTCTCTCAAGTAGTTTTGCTTGTTTCTTGCTATTGAACCTTGTGCATCGCAAATTTTCTATAACTAATCTAGTAATAAGAGCGACCTCATCTTCTCCGAAGTTATCTTTATCATATGTCGCTTCTTCAGCTTCTTTGATAGAAACTATTCTTTTCTTGTTATCATCCTATCTTTTTTTGTTAAGGTGTGCTTTCTCAAAAGATATTATATCTACTTCGAATTTATCATAAGTGAGAGTATTGATATTCATGTTTTTGAAATCCATAACCTAAGCTTGCCATTGAGGTGGAAGACTTCTGAGAATATGAGTAATCTAGTCAGGTACAAGATATACTTTTCCTACAGACTTTAGTTCACCAAATGTGTTGCTAAACCTTGTGTGCATGGTTTCAACAGACCCACCTTCCTTCATATGGAATAATTCATAGTAATAAACTAACTGACTTGTGATATTCTTTTTAACTCGATCAGTTTCCTTATAGGTTACCTCCAGTTTGTTCCACATCCCTTTAGCAGTTTCACAACTAGAGATCTTTTCATATTCTTCCCCATTAATAAAATTTTATAGAATATTTTTTGCTTTAGAATTTTTCTAGATCACTTCCATTTACTCATCAGTGTAATTTTTTAGAGATGGGACAATTTCAGTTGAGATTCCTTCTTTATCATCTTTTCTCTGTGTGTGTGTGGGGGGGGGGGGGTAGGAAAACCACCAAGTTTGATGACTTTCCAAGACTTGAAATAATATGACTTAATGAAGGTTTTCATCCTTATTTTTCAATGAGAAAAGTGTTTTTAATTGAAATAAGGAGGTATTGTTCCAGAGTTTCCTTCTTGAAATAAAACTCCAGCGATATATTGAGCCATTATCTTTTTTCACTTGTGGTAAAGCAAAGTACATGAGACCAAGCTATGATACCAATTGAAAGTGCAAGAAGGGGCTAAATTACAAATTTTCTTCTTACTCAGTTGACTATCACACAAAGCAAGTGTCTTATATCAGTGAATATAAATTTGAATCTAAATTGCAAAAAATAAAAGTAATAACACATGATATTTTATACTAGTTGGGATCCAATACCCACCTTAATCCAGAGTCCTTGGGTTGCAAGAGGTCTCCACCGATTTTTCTCAAGTAAGGTAGGTTACAAGTGATTTTGAGAGTAACTCTTATGTCTACACTCTCTTTTTCTTTTCTCTCAAATTTCTTGATGGTAAGCCTCACCAAGATTTTTACCTCTTGTCGATTTTTTTACATAGCAGAACTCTCAAATTTACAATATTCATAAAAAATAGAGAAAAAATTACAAGTGGTAAAGGACTCAGAAAGCATGAGAAAGAGTTCATCCAACGATCCATTTAAATAGTGGTTGAGATATGGCCATTAAGAAAGAATCAACCCAAGAGATTTGATCCTTAGAAAAAGGTATTTGAATTTTCTCTTTTCAAGAATAAGGAAGAGTCATTAAAGACTCTTTAATGACCTTCGATTTGATGGAGAAGATTTTCATATGCGAGCCTTCAATTTAGTCAACAATCTTCTAAATTAAGCTTCAATCCAGTCAGCAAATAATCAAGGATATCCCTTAATTCCTTCAATTTTAGATTCTTCATTATTTTGAAATCTGTTTGGCTTTTAATCATGCGAGGAATAGACTTCTTTCCATTAATATGTATATAGCATGATCTTCATAATTTATATCCATATCTGGCATATTTGAAATGGGTTTATTTTCATTCTTGTATCATGATCTCATAACTTGTTTCCATATCTTCCATTCTTTTCATATAGTCATTATGGATCTTTTTGATTGCATTGTTGATTTTATTGTCCTTCCATAGGTTCCTGTTAATTTATTGTCAATCATTAAAATTGAAATATTAATAGACACTTTGGTTACATACTGTGTCCAACAATTATAAATTGCTTGTGGATATATATCCTTGGTTACTTGCTCTGCTTATGCAAAACCAAAGCAATTGGAAGCAAGGCAAAATATAATTAAATTGACATTGTTAAGGATGAAATTATTATAGTCTCAAACCATAATCAAATAGGAATAGTAACTTTAATACTCCTATTTTAATTTATGTGGTGTTTATCGCTCTTAATATTCGAACTAAGTAAACTAGTATTGCAGACTGAATAGAAGAGTCCAATCCTAAAGACTAATATGGTAGGTTGGAAATGATCACACTTGCTAGATTTCATGCACATTAGTAGTTTAAAGCAAAAATCGAATAATGATCCTAAACTTTAAGAATAAATTTACATATTTGTTATGAAGTTTATTCTTTTAAGTTTTTGTCATGCAAAATTGTGAATTCTTATGATTGGCTTTTTAAAATGTTTTTTAACTGGGAATATGATCAACCCATTTAATCATTTTTTGGATGATACTTTAAATATGTCAAACTTTTAATAATTATCTCCTTTCTATGTAAGAAAATAATTTTTTTTATAAATTACTTACTCAATATTTTTGCAAAAGAAAAGAACCATGACTTATTACTATTAAAACAATGAGCCCCTCAAATTTGGAGTTCTTAAGCACTTTGCCTATTTAATCCTTTATAATCACTTTTTATGAAGAATCAACGACTTTGTAGGTCATGGCTGACACCCTTTTTTATATTCAAGACACTACTCTTAGTCCAGTTTCAATGCGTGAATCAACTGATTTTGATAGCATTATTATAGATAAAATAGGAGAGTTCAATTCAAAAAAATAATTTAATAGGTGAGAGAGCACATCTAATCTAGCATTTTGTCTTTAAAGTTATGAAGAACAATTGACACATAATATATTTAAAATATATTTTCATCATATTAATATTTTTTTTTTTGGAAAATCCACCAAATAAAATAAACAAGAATAGTTCATAGAAAATACCTTAACAGACCAAAAGTGACTGTCCCGAAAATCGGGCAAAAAGTAGTCGACTCAAAAAAACAAAAATAAAGGAAACAGAAAAAAAGATACAAATAGAAATGGAAAGATCAAAAACCTCGAAACGGCAAGCTCAACCGACAGAGCATCGCTGGCCACCAGAGTTAAGGCCAATCTTGAGTCAGCTTCAAGGATGACAAGACAAGTATTATTATGAGCACTGCACTTTTGCCCAGATCTACCATGGATAAAGCTCTAAGATCTTGGAGCGATTCCATTTTAGACATCTACAAGTCCCACAGATGCCATGAAATCAATACCAAAAAAGACTTCTTCAGCTCTTGGTTAAATTTCCACGTAAGTATACTTGAAGGTAACACACTCCTATCAAACTAGCTTTGAAAAACCTTTGAAGTTTGATTTACTAACCATGTCCCTTTTATTAATAGGTTTAGCCTCAAATGAAGCTGATACCACTGTTAGATAAAGAAACTATGTCTGATTCCTCAAGATTTAAGGTTTTACATCCATCCCTAACAAGTAAGGATTGCTAGATCTCTGTCGGTATACGCTTGTGTGCTGGAATGAACAAGGATCAGTGCTCAACCGTGATTTTCTTACTAGACTAGTGTCTTTGGTTATGTGTTACTTTAACTATAGTTGACGTGTCTGCTACTATGATTTTTGTTGAATTACTTGCTTGAACTGTCGGTGTATGTGCTTCATATCTTCTATTTTGACACTTTTAAATCGTAAGACTTGGAATTTTATTTTTCTCCATGTTGATAATATTTCTTCCTTATGGGGAACCTCCTGGACATTGTTAAACCTTAATGTTCCTTTAAAATTAACACTCAAATTAGAAAAATAATTAGCTAACTGATTTCCTTCTCCGAATACATGGTCCACCCTTGTTACACCACTATTACTTAGATGTTTAAACATCTTCACCTCCAAACTGATCTCCCAGGGGACCTCCCAAATATCAAGTATCTTCTTCATGGTCAATGAGTCTGTATTCATTATCACTGGAATATAATAATTCCGGGTGCAAAAGCCCTGCTGCTAAAGCCTTAGCTTCTTCTATTAGTTTACTACCCTCTTGTAGACTAGAAGTTTCAGCATATAGGAAAGGACCAGATGAATCACTTGCACAAATCTCTAGAGCTAGGTACAAAAATGCCTTTTCAAGCCCCATCTATATTACATTTGTAACCCCCTATCTCAGGTTTCCTCCATTTAATTACCTTAGTAAAAATTATTGTCTTGTATTCCTTTAAGACATTGACTATCCAAGGCCATTGATTAGGGATTGTAGTCATCCAGGAATATCTACATCTTATTATGAACCGTATCGCCTATTAATTTCCTCAATAGACTTATAAAATGACATCTTCTCCCCATGCTTAAAGGCATTCCTCTTCTTCCAAAGTTGCCAAATTATGAAGGCAGGTAATACCATCAATATTAGCTTAGGCTTAGGAGTGGCATCCAGCTATGAAGGAAAACCTTCAATTGGATTCCAGAAACCAATACCCCAGTTGCAGTCATAAAGGTCTGCCTGATCCTTTTAGCAAAGGATGATGTAAGATAAACATGATTGATAGATTCAACTAGTGGGCTGGTATAACAGTAACATAGGGCTTAATCTACCACTATTTTTCTGATCAATACTTCCCCAATAGGAAGCATGTGTTTCATCAATCTCCACAGGAAAAAGGATATCTTAAAAGGAACTCATTTAATCCAAATATGTGAAAATTCAGCTTTAATGTCATCCTTTTATCTCACCTCTTCCCATGCATTACTAACTGTAAATTTTTCAGAGCTGGTTAGCATCCACCAAGGCTTATCCCATTCCTCAGAAGAGCCGGAACATAACAGTTCGTTGTAAATATGATCAATAATTTGTTGAGGAAACAATAGGTGAAATTTATCCTCCCGTCAGTTACCCTCTACCATGAGTTCTTTAACCTCTTCAACAGGTAAGTCTAGATTAATGGATGGGGAAATCACATACTGTAAAGAACCTATTTTAGTCCAGCTATCATACCAAATACTTGAGTGCCCACAATTTGGTTCCCATCAAATTATCTAATCAAAGCTTTCTCTAGATTCAAGCTTGTATTTCCACAATTGTGAGCCCCATTTCCACTTACTTCTTGAGGTCTAAGCTTCTTGATACTTATTCCATATAAAATTGATCCACATGAAAATTTTAGTTCTGAAAGTCCACCACATCTTTGCAAAAAGAGCTTTTGACCCATCAAATAGTGATCTAAAGCTCAGAACACCTTCTTCCTTAGGAAAGCACATGTTGGCCCATGAGACCGTGTTTGTGCCTTTCCTCTTTATTGTTACTCCAGAAAAATTAATCAAATAACCTGTGATGTTCATGGATTACACATTTAAGAGGAGTGATGGTTGACAGGAGATAAATATGAAGACTTTAAACACATTGTTAATCCGGACAATCTTACCCTCATAGAATCGGATCTTATGGAAATTTTTTGGTATCATTTATAAATATTTATTTAGTTCAAGATATTGAGTTAATCTAATTGAATCCAACTATAAGTAGAAATCAAAATATCACATATACTGAAACATGTTTCCTTATGTTCCCAAGTAAGTGGTGGTTTAACTTTTTTATTTTGTTGCTAACTAAGTTGTGTATTGGATAATCCGAAAGGTACCAATGTTCTCCAATTTACTCTTGTTTAAATAAAGAGAATTTTACATAACAAATACATTACTCTTTTTAAAGATGTTTATTAAGACTAAATTAGTAAAAACATATTTTGTTTTTTTAGGAATGAGTAGTTTCGTACGGGATGCCCCAAGCTTAAAACATCATTTATTTAGGAATGTAGTTCTTTAGTAGTTTCCTAGTTATGTGAAACTCTCTTTGTTTAAATAAGAGTAAAATTGGAGAAACATCACTAATGTCTTCTTGATTATAGAAAATATCATTTATTTTGAAATAAAGAAATAAAAATAAAGTTTCACTTATTTTATAAGGGAGAAAGTAAAATAGAAAAAACATACTATCTTTGTTACCATAGACGTGATTAGGTATTGGTTTATATGAAGAGTATCTCCCACACCACTATCAATTTGGCTGAACTTTTATCATTGACGCAAGGCCTTCAAATAGCAACAGAGAATAACTTCTGCGCACTAGAGATTATTAGGGATGGCAATGAGGTGGAGTCTGATGCAGGGCGGAGTGAGTTTAAGGCTATGTGAGGGATTCTCTAAGCGGGTGCAAGGCAGGGCAGGGAGGCAGGGCGAGGCAAGTTAAAGTCTTAATTTTTTTAAATTATGCGGGTGCAGGTCTCCTCTGTCTTCTTGCACCTCCTTGCTTCCTTTTGATAAAAAAATTCAACTAGCAGAGAAGATTCTTCATTTTGTGGCTCAAGAATCTCTATCTATTAATTGTATTTGTTTGCTGTGTAGTGTTACATTTGAATTACATTGTCCAATTACATATTTAATTTTTATACCTTAAACAGTTTATTTATTGTGTTTAGATCAATGAAGTTAAATTTATCATCTAATTTGTTTCAACATATTAGAAATATATTATACATACAGATCTTTATTTTTTAAATAAATTTTAGTAGAACTTACGGTTTAAAATAATTAAGTGGGGGGAAAAACTCAGGTGGAGTGGAATGGAGCGGGGCGGAGTGACATGGGTTGAGAATAAAAAGAAAATGTTATGCGGGCCGGTAATTTGCGTTTGATTAAACCCACCCGCCCCCATTATCCCCTAGAGATTAGTATAGACACAAATGAAAATATTAGCACGATTACATACAGGTATTTTATCGTATGTTTCTTCCTTCTTAAAGTATTTATTAACCTATTTTCTTTACACGATGTTTGAAAAATATTAATTAAAAGAGATATTTGATTATTTTATCTTTATTTATATCTTAAGTTATAACTTTTTTCTATGAACATATTTACTATATTTATATATCATCTTTATTAATGACAAAAAAATCTGCTAAAGGATAAAATTTTAAAAAAAGTAATTAATGTGTTTTAATCTTCTAAAACTATAAACAGTTTTGAGATAACTAACTTCAGTAACGATAGGTAATTGAGACTGAAGCAATAATAACTTTATCTTCGAGCACATCCAATATTGGTCCAGGCGGATTTAACTGAACCTGCTACGTCCAAATTTTTTATTTTTTACATGTATAAATTCACTGCAAAGTCGTATCTGTAAATTGTAATGACCTTCGAGGTCATTTTTTCAATTTTCGTAAATTTTGATTGTTTTACCCTTTCGTAGTTGCATTATACTAAACTAAGTTTGATGCCATGGTTGGTTTGGGAATGGATCTTTGAGTAACTTTTTGAAAATCTTGAGTTTTGGAAGGTCATTTGGAGCTCGGTACCTCAAAACGAAAATTTGTTAGTTTCATCAGCTTTGAGATGTTGATTTTGGTCTAGTAGACCTTCATTTTTCGTTTTAGCCCTTTCGTGGTAATTTTGAGGTGTTTGACGGGATAAAAATGAGTTAAAAGGAAAATGATTGACTTTGGTCAACGTTCGGACTTAAGAGTGCCCAAATAGAAAAATTGATGAATTCGTTGGTTTCGGGAGGTGATTTTTGGTCTATAATGAATTTCATTTTATTTTCCGTTGTCTGTGGGTGTGTTTTGACCTTTTTAGCATGTTCTTGAGTGATAATAGTGTGTTTTAACGCATTTATTGAGTATTTATAGGTTTATGTCAACATGAGGAAGTGTGAAGCAATTGTACAGAAAAGGGAAAATTTTACACAACTAAGAGACGATTCGCCTAACACTAGACGGACCGTCTACCCCAGCCGCCCAACGGAAATAACACTAACACTAACTAAAACAACTCAAACAGGTGATGGAACAAAGAAATTTTTGTTCCATATGGAAGGAAGAAGAAGAAGAAGTGGAGTAGCCACCATGAGGTCGATGATTTGGAAAAGGCACTACGGGCATTTAAAGAGAGTTTTGTGCTCAATAAGGATCAACGACGAGCACGAGCGGTGGGTGCTTCTGCTAGCACAACGCCGACGAGTCTGAGCACTTCAGTAGGGCACCCCCCGCTACTACAGAGCCAAGTGGAGCAGCAGTCACTAATACCAGACAACCATCTGAGGTTACTCCTGTGACGGAGGATGCGACCTAGTTCATAATTTTATGATACACTTTCTCTTTCCATTTTTATAGCTATGTTATCTGTTGTGCATTGAGGACAATGCATAGTTTCTGTGTGTGAGGGAGTGCACCTTATTTTTGGTTGTTTTGTTACATTTGAGGGTTTTTGTTGGCAGATTCTTTTCCCTCAGACATGCTATCTAGGAGAGCTTGCATGTAAGGTTTATTTTGATATTTTGATGTATTTTTTATTTTTTTTTTTTGTATTTTTATTTATTTACTGATTTGGATGTCCTCCATTAAACATTAATACCCACGTAGATAAGCAATTTCAGCATTCAGTTATTTTATTAATTTCGATCAAGTGTTGATTGTATGTTATTCTACAATTGG
The DNA here is from genome assembly GCA_039654485.1 of Withania somnifera. NCBI lineage: Eukaryota > Viridiplantae > Streptophyta > Magnoliopsida > Solanales > Solanaceae > Withania > Withania somnifera. The sequence continues at coordinate 11,862 of JBDJHY011012195.1, forward strand.
GTACAATAAGTGAATTACTATTGATTGTATTTTTATCTCTCAATGTCATCCTCTTAACGAGCTTGAATTGAAAGAAGTATATACTTGCAAGTGTGGGAGAGAAATTTTGTGTAATGTTTTGTGTATATGATATCTAGAACAGGCCTGGTTCAAATTGTAACTAAGTTGAAAGTAAGCTGATATGAAAATGATCTTAGGCCTTCTTTAATAAGACACTAAAGCCTTAAAAGAGTCAACAACCAATTAATGAGTTTCCAAGTTGAACCCTTTTTATGCCTACTAAAACCAAACTGTTTAAGTACACTTAAAAAGAAAAGAATGAAAAGAAGAGGTTTTTGTTATGGCCCTAATTCCCTATCGGATATTGTGAACTTAGACGTGGGTAACCCAAGTCTTGGGTGGCTGGGTAGAAAACACCACAAAACGACAAATGGTAATCAGTCTATCTTGGCCTTAATTCAGCAGTGAGTAATGTGTCTTTAACCTAAGTTTAACTTTAGGTTGAGGGTGGCTACCATAAACTCGTCTATTACAAAAGAAATATAATCATCAGTGTTGGAAAAAGTAATCAAAAGAAAACTCATGAAGGGAAAAGAAAAAGAGAAATAAAGGGGAGGAACCCATGGTGTACAACAAAGGGACTCGAGGTCAAGTGATAAAGAAAAAAAGATTTTAAAGAGAAAAATGACGGAAAAAGAAAAGAAGGGTATCAGAACAAGTTGAGTTAGTCACTAAGTTCCCAAATCATGCCCTACCATCACTCAAACCAACATTATAAGCCGAACAAAGTCTTAACGTGATTCATGTCTTCTTACTGAACACTAGTTTGTAATTAATAAAGGCAAGACTATGGTATTGTGTATATAATTTGATTTCTTTCTAGGTGTGAGAAAGTACTTTCCCAGTCTCAGTATAAAATAAAATTTCATTGTGTGTGGACTTCTTTGTTGGGAGAGCAAGTTGATACTTTGATCAATTTTGAATAAGTTAATGCTGTAGTTTAGGGGATATAAGCCTTGTGAAAGGTCTTTCAAAGTTTCACTCGAAAAAGTCGCAGTGTGTTAGTAGATGCAATTAGCCAATATGATGTGATGCACAATGAATGATTATGCTGAGATAAATTATGTATCAGGGGTGTTTTAAGTGTTTAATGTGTACGGTTTTTTTGTTGCTCGAGGACAAGAAAATATTTTAGGTTGAGGGTGTTGATGTGACGGTATTTTACGTCACATTGTGCACTTAAAACCCTAAAAATAGAGCATGTTCTTGGGTGATAACAGTGTATTTTAACGCGTTTATTGACTATTTACAGGGTTAAGTCAATATGAGGAAGTGTGAAGCAATTGTACAGAAAAGGGCAATTTTGTGCAAGTAAGAGACGATTCGCCTAACACCAGATGAACCATCTACCCTAGCCTCCCAACAAAAATAATACTGGATAAAACAACTAAACAGGAGATGGAACAAATGAACTATCTTAAGGCAAACGATTTGCCAGACAATACCTTTTGTCTGATACTTCACTGGTTAAAACACAAGAACCAGACGATCCCAACAAATGTTCCGTCTGTTAGGAGACGGCTCGCCCAAAGGGTACTGTCTGGTGCAAAGGTCACTGGAAATAGGAGGTGACTGATGCAAGACCAGATAGTCCATCTGTCACCAAGTTATTCGCCTGAGGTGTTGTTCAAACTGAACGAAGGCCCAACCCAAGTTTCTGTTATTGCACTTACCCCTACACTCTATAAAAGGCAAAGTTATCATAGTTTTTAATATACAACAATTTACATATATTTTAGAGAGAGAAATATTTAGAGAGACATGTGATTTTTAGGGTTTGATCCGATATTCTTTCAAGAACACAAATGTTGAATTCCTTGATCATTATTCTAGAATTAATTGGACGTTTAATTATACGATATGTTATTCATTACTTTATGGTTTCATTATTGTAGGATAATATCAATGGTGGGCTAAAACCGCAACCCTAGGGTTGTGGGAACCATGGTTTAAACTGCATTAGGATTGTATTTTACATAGGGTTGTTGCATCAATTCCAATGTATGAACATAATCTCTACATAATAAACGACTTTTAGTGATTGCAAAGACTAGAACATGTCTAGGTTTAACTAGCACTAACCCTGTGGATAAAACTAGGAGTTGAGATAATGCTAAGAGATTCGGGGCATTAACCCTCATCTAATGGTTGTTGTTGTAGCAAGAGTAATCATTTTGAGTTACCACAACAAATACAGTGCACTCATTCACAGCCCTTACCCAGAATAAAATAGATTTACTTAGGATTAAAGGTTGAGAAACACTTAAGTAAATAGCATTATGTTTGTACGTAACGCTACGTTTAGGAAATATTATGCAACTGTGTAAACATTACAATCCAAAGGTCGATTGATGTAATGACCCTCATGGTCATTTATAATAAATACGTAATGTTTTGCATCGTAGAGCGTTTCAGCAGTTGCCCCAA
>JBDJHY011012303.1:0-14347 GCA_039654485.1 Withania somnifera
AATGACCGTAAGGGTCATTACAGTATCCCTGGACATCATCAGTTGACATATGGTGAGAAATGTTGATAAATAGTCATCGTACATATATATATATATATATATATATATATATATTATTCGAAATGCTCAATCTTTTATTTGTTTTCTATTTAAATTTAAATTCTTTTAAATTATTGATAATGCTCAATCTTTTGTTTGTTTTCTATTTAAATTTAAATTCTTTTAAATTATTGATAGTTTCAACATTGATCTGGCTAAATTTGGAATTTTCTTGTGCAGGTAGAATTAAACAGTGATGCTAAAATCTTTCGCAGAAGAATAAAGGTATAGACTTTTAGTTTTCTCGTTGCTTTCATGATTATCGGTGGGTAAGTTTACACGGGCAAAAATACATTATAATTCTCTACAACTGAATTCATTTCATTGAAAAAAAAAGGGGATCGGGGTGTGTGTGGGGGGGGGAAGAAGAAAAGAAGCAGGGCAAAAATACATTATAATTCTCCACAACTCAATTCATTTCATTGAAAAAGGGGGAAAAAGAAGAAGAAAAGAAGCAATGAAGTCTTGTTGACATGACCCATTATAAGTTCGTTATTCATTCTCTTTTTTACTTGACAGTTGTAAGAATTGTTTCCCTCTTTTGGTGTGTGAATTGTACTTGTCCAATTGTAGTGTTTTCTTTTATCTTATTTTGCTAAAAAGGATGTTTTATTTATTCAGGATGTTAAAGTACTGTTACAAGAAGGGACTGTTCTTGCCAAAGCTGTGCCAGAACACTCCTTATTAAAAATCGAAAATACATAGTCGCCAGAAATATTTTATGAATACGCTCATTTTGTGGCCTTCCGTGCATACGGATATATAATGATATGTGAATTGTAGTTTTCGTTTGTATAAAGAAAAGATCCCAAGATAGTTTACTTCCATGACGTCATTCAGATGATGATGATGTTGCTGCTGCTGCTGCTGCCGCCAATGATGATGATGAAGATTCTTGATAGTTATGTCAAGATGTTCAGAGTAGCATGCAATGAGAAAAGGGTAACTATATTAACAATTTGATGCTGTTAAGACTGTTGATACTAGTTCATCGCACTATGTTTTCCATGACGTAAAATGTATTATGTTCCTCGATCAGTTGTATATATTCTGAAATTATACATTAATATGTGCAACTCATTTTTGAATCAGAAATAATTGGCAGTTGAGATGTAATATAAGCATTTGTACCTTGCTAGTAATATATTGATTGAAAGAGCCACTTAAAAGAGAAATTTACAGACCAGAATATTGAAATATTCATAGTTCAAGTGAATTCCTGGATTTAACTTATTAAGTCACCAGGCGCTCAAGGGTAGGAAAAATCATCACTGTTGGCGTTCTAACAAAAGAGCTTCGTATTGTCAATTGAATTCAATATTGGACCAAGACAACAACTTTTGTGACACCCCGGCTTAGGAGAAGAGTCCATATCGCCAAAATATCGGAAAAATACTGGGTATATATACAAACAAGACTTACTTCATAATAACGTGTTTTAGAGTCGTACGAGTCTAGGCCCAGAGGGGACACTATCACTAGCGAGATGAGATTCACCATCTTTAACTTCTTCAGCTTGACTGGAAAGCTTTTGCAGCTAGAAGGGAAACTTGACAAGTCAGGCGTGAACAAACTGTTTGTTTTAACTTGAATACTTAATGAAAAAGATTATGTTTGAGCATTGTACAACCATTATAGTCATGTTCGTAACTGTAGATTATAGTTTTTTGAATGTTTCCAATACTTAATGGCCTTTGTAAAATAGTTTAGTACCAAGACCGGAATAGTTCGTGTCAGAAAAACATCAAGTACCTCTGTCAATCAACGGGAGTTTCATATTTGTGTCTCTTGAGTATATTTTCTTGCTTGAAAGTATCTGTTCTGTTTTTGCAACCGATTGCACTCTCCAGAACTCAGATATTGGTAATCTGCCATTGAAAGGTTAGCTACCTTTTTTGCCAGAGGGTCATAGTCAGATATTAAGTTGGTTTACAAATGACAATTTTCCAGCCCTTGAGTGATTCGTGATTATAGGTTGCAACAAGTTGGAAGTGATATCCATTGAGTTAAAGGGCTGTAATCCCCAACTCGAGCCTCTTCTTTCATATCTCATGTAAATATGTATTCCTTAAGGTCACCAAAGTTTTTCCATTCCACCTCACACCCGCTATAAACATAAAGGCTTTTAGTGATACATGCACTTTAACAAAGAATCTTAAAGATTTTGCCGACATTAGTTAATTATCGTTGAATCTGATGTCACTATAGGCTTTAGGGGAATTTACAAAGAGTGTTATGATGTAATTGTCACTAATAAATGCCCCTAAAAATATAATTTACCGGCAACTAAACTATTGTCATTAACTAATTGCCGCTAAATGTCCTTGTTTGTATAGTGACCTTACCTCCTGTGGCTGATCTAAGATGCTTGTGGATTCTTAAACTTATAACTGCCTGTTGATGCGTCTCTCCGATAAGGCTAGAAAAAAGCATAACTGAATTTGATCAATTTTGTGTGAGTTTCAAATTAAGGCGTAACTGTTGATGTTGGTTTAGTTGAATATGATCTGAACTAAATCCGCCTTTGGATGTTTGTGAGTTGTGATTATATCCGCGTTTAAGAGCACAAGATTAAAGGGTATTTTGATACATTCTACTTTAAAGTCTTCCTTAATTTCTTAAATTATGTGATAAGTCAAAACTAAAGAATCAAATTTGATAAAATTCAAGCACCATTGACAACCATTGAAGTAAACTTGAAGAAGTTTCAGCTAGAGAGAAGGAAGAGAGAATTTTTTATTGACGAAAAGACTTAAATAAATACAAGTGTATATCACATAGTGTATTTATACTAGTTTTATATTGCTTTAACTAACTCCTTAGCTAATTAACACATATGACTAATTATTTACACAATTCTAACAAATTCTACAACTAACTTGTACATGTAGCTAACTAACTAACTATATAGTCAACCAACTACATTACTGTGTTATTCCCATTTCATAAGCTGGTAGGTGTGAAGATATTTAGCATACCAAGCTTGCCTACTAAGTACTCATGTTGAGGCTTTGACAATCCTATGGTCAAGAGATCTGCTACTTGATCCTTCAATCCCACATGTACTGTCTTGATCAACTTTTCTTGAATTTTTTCTCTAATAAAATGACAATCAATTTCAATATGCTTAGTTCTTTCATGAAACACTGGATTTACTACTATTTGAAGTGCAAATTTGCTATCACTGTATACAGTCACAGGTGAAGTTGTTTCATCATAAAACTCTTTCATCAAGGTTGTCAGCCACACTACTTCAGAAACTGCATTTGCCATACTCCTATATTCAGCTTCTATTGAACTCCTGGATACCACATTCTGTTTCTTTGACTTTCAAGATACCAAATAAATTCTCATTCGTAATGATAAACCGTGAGATGGATCTCCTAGTGTAGGATAAGAAGACCAATCTGCATTACAATATACTATTAATAGATTGGAAGCTTCACTGCTCAATAGGATTCCTAAAGCTGGTGCTCTTTTTATGTACTTTATGACTCTAAATGTTACATCCCAATGAGATTTCTTTGGTCTTTATAAAAATTGACTAAGAGTCTGTATTGAAAAAGCTATGTCAGGAATGTCAAGTATAACGTCTTCCAATTAGTCTTTGATACTGTATCTTGTCCTCTAAGATATCATCACCTGTATTCTACATTAAGTCATCTAGTTCTTTGTAGCCATCTTTGTATTGGCCTCCAAAGATGTCAAAACAGGCTTGGCTGAACCTAGTCCAAAATCTGAAATGATCGCAAGTGCATATTTTCTCTGGTTGATTAGAATTTCCTTAGATGATCTGTTGAATTCCATACCAAGAAAAATCTTTAAGTTGCCTAAGTCCTCGATCTTTAATACCTTGTGTAATGTTGTTTTTATTTCTTCAATGGAAGCAAGATTGCTACCTGTTACCAACATATCATCAACTTAGATCAAGATAATTACAATATCATGTTTTGTCTTCTTTATGAACAATGAGTGATCTAGACTACTTTGAATGAACCCAGACTGGATTAATGACTCGAGTAACTTTAAATTCCATTGTCTGCTGGCTTTTTTGAGACCATAAAGGGATTTAACAAGTCTATAAATCATATGTGACCCCCCTGATTTGGTAGGCCCCGAGGAAGCTGCATATACATATCATCATATAAATCTCCTTGTAAGAATGCATTGTAAACATCTAGTTAATGAACAGGCTAATGATGTTGTGTAGCAACAGATAAAACAAGCCTAATAGTAGCAATCTTGATGATAGGAGAAAAAGTTTTATGATAGTCAAGGTCTTTCTGTTGGTTATAACCCTTGGCTACCAACCTAACTTTGAATCTTTCAATCTCCCCAGAAGCTTTAATCTTAAACTTATACACCCATCTGCAACCAATAGCAACTTTACCGGGAGGAAAGGAAACCAACTCCGAAGTGTGATTGTCTTGAAAAGCTTTAAGCTCATCTTGCATAGCACCCACCTACTATCTTGGACTGCCTCTTGATAGGATCTAGGCTCCTGAACATTGGACAAAACACCAAAAATCACTTGATCGGCGAGAGAAATAACGTCATAAGAGAGAGAGAGAGGCACGAATAGCATACAACACGGTAGCAACTTTCTTCTTATTGGCATAATCTACATGTCAAATAGGTTCTTTTAAAACCCTTTAAGATCTCCCGAGCTAGGCTTGTGCAGAATCAAATACAGGGACATTAGGAGTTATGTGAAGAAGTCTTTGAGATCTTCTTAAGTGGACTGATGCTAGAGTAACCACGTAAGCATCACCATTGCCAAGATCATGACAATGAGGAGTGGAAATAGTATTTGAAACAGTATGATTATGTGGCAAATGACTATGTAGAGATGATGTTACATGCTCAGCTAGAGGAGAATGACCATCAGAAATATCAAAGAAAGAGGACCAAATGATTTATTAGCTGGAGAATCGAAAGTTATGATAGTGTGTTAAAATGAAAAAACATGCTCTCTAAAAGTAACATCCCTATTAATAAAGAATGTTTGCTTGGCCAGATAAAAAAGAATATAACCTTTTGTGATAGTTGAATACCCTATGAAAACAGAAGGAGTTGCTCTAGGAGCAAGTTTATCTATCCTAGGCAAGACACTTCCGTAGAACAAACAACTAAAAACTCTAAGATGAGTAAGTGAAGGCTTTCTACCAAAAAACAATTTGTAAGGTGATTTTCCTCCAAGTATAGTAGAAGGAAGTCTATTAATGAGGTGTGTTGCAGTACAAACAATGACCTCAATACTTCAAAGGTATATTTTCTTGGAATCTCAAAGCTCTTGCCACTTCAAGTAGATGTTTGAGCTTCCTCTCTGCTGCTCCATTCTGTTGAGGAGTGTAAATGCAAGTTTTCTGATGCACAATGCCTGCTTCTTTAAATAAATTTTGCATGTCAGAGCTTATATATTCTCCTCCATTATTATATCTAATCACCTTAACAGCTGCATTAAACTGTTTATGTATCATCTTGAAAAATGTCCTCAACATTATAAGTACATCACTCTTAAATTTCAGCAAGAAAATTCAAGTAATATGAGAAAAATCATCAACAACTGTCAGGAAGTATTTATTGCCATCAAAAGTTTCTATATGATATGGACCCCAAACATTAAGATGTAACAGATCAAAAACATTAACAAAAGTACTTGTGATATGAGGAAAAGGTTGTCTAATATGTTTTGCTAATGGACATACTTCACAATCAGCTAGAATTGATTTACAAGTATCTAATTTGTATCCAAATAATATCTTCATGGAATTACTAGAAGGATGTGCCATTCTCCCGTGCCAAAGAAAAATGCCCTTTTTATCCTTTTCAGCAGCATAGGCTCTTGCAACTGATATATTGTCATTACATGTTTCGTTATTTGGCTTTATCGTCAGCAAATATAAACCATCAATTTCTCTACCAATCCCTTTCAAAATCCCACTGGCAAGGTCCTGGAACAGGCAGAAACTAGGGTAAAAGGAAACAAAACAATTTAATTCTCTTGTTACTTTTGATACTAACAATAGCTTGTACTTAAACTCAGGTATGAACAAAACAACTTCAATCATCCCTGTATCTCTAATTCTGCATTTTCCTCATTAGGTAAGTGAACTTTCTTATTTTGATTTGTTTTTTCTTCTCTACATCATCTGATCCATATGTTGTAACAGATCAAAAACCATCATAATTCGGTGTGTGAAACTATAGTTACTTCACCATTAGGTAAGTGAACTTTTTTGTTTTGATATGTTTTCATCTTCTCTACATCATCTAAGATATCTAAACTAGAAATCATATGATTTGTTGTACTTGTAACTATGATTCATGTAATTTGCTCTACAATAAGTAAAGTTTTAAAATCTATACCTGCCATGTTGGCTATACTAGTCTGTGAATGTAAATCCTCCCTATCAGGCATCATCATGATCTCTTTGTTGATTTCCAGTAAGGTGTGGTGCTCTTTGAAAGCTCTCATTCCCATATGAGCATCCAAAACTTGATTTTCTGCATTCGTACTTGAATTGGTATTCTCATCTTGAATATTGTAAATAGTGTTTTCTCTAAAAGTCTGTGCATTGAAACTTTCTACAATAGTACTGTGAGCAATAGGTCCACCAGGTATTCCTTCTTTCTTTTTTCCTTTATAACTAGGTGGATATCCTATTAATTTATAACAATTCTCCTTCTTGTAGCCCTTAAGTTTGCAAAAATCACAGTGAAGACTCCAATTCTTCTGTGGCCTTTGATAAAAATTTTCTTTCCTTGCCATCATAGCTCCTAGCACAATCCTCTCTCCTGAATCAAATGATCCAACAATTGACCCCTGGTTCTCCCTTTCTATCAACATAGAGTAGGTTTTGTTGATGTTAGGAATAGGATCAGTCATCAATATTTAACTTTTGGCTTGCTCATATTTCTCATTAAGTCCCATAAGGAATTGCATCACATTCAGTCCTTCCATGTGTTGCAATTACAATCACTAGGAGATGGTATCATGCTATCAAATTCTACCCAAAGTTGCCTCAATTTTGAGAAATACACTGAAATATTGTCAGTTCCTTAAACCAGAGTTGCAATTTTCTTGTGTAATTGATATACTCTAGAAGTGTTAGTTTTGTTGAATCTCTCTTGTAGATCTTCCCAAATCATCCTTGCATTTGTTGCATATAGAATTCTCATATGTAATTCCTTTGATACTAACCCCAATATCCATCGAATTACCACTGCATTACATCTGTCCCATTGATGAGCTAAATCTGCAGAAAAATCACTCTTCAGGTTCCATCTACAATACCCTATTTGTTTTCTCCTAACAACTGGATTCACATATACCTGCTCCAAATTATGTAATTCTCAGATCCTGTCAATTGAATAGATACAATTGGACCTACAACAGTATCGGAAGGATGAAGAAAGAGTGGATGTATGTGATCAATTTTCGTGACTGCCATTATTTTTTTAGAAGAACTGACTACACTGAATTTCCTATTCTAGTTATCTTCTTTCATGAACAACTAGCTCTGATACAATGATTAAATTCAAGCACCATTGACAGCCATTGAAGTAAACTTGAAAAAGCTTTAGCTCAAGAGAAGGAAGAGAGAGATTTTTATTGAGGAAAAGGCTTGAGTGAATACAAATGTATATCACATAGTGTATTTATACTAGTTTTATATTGCTCTAACTAATTTCTTAGCTAATTAACACGTGTGACTAATTATATACACAATTCTAACAAATTCTACAACTAACTTGTAAATGTAGCTAACTAACTAATTATATAGTCAACCAACTACATATCTCAGTCAACTTACTGTCTACTGCATAGCTCAATTACATTAAGTTATTCCCATTTCATCAGTATTCTAGTACCATACTGTAATGCTAATAATTTGGTTGAAAACAATAGTGAACTAACAAGTAAAAGAATATTATAGATTTCATATATTGCTCCATTCATTGACAAATGAAAGTCTAAAACTGGTTAGTAAGCTATCCATTGCCAATGAGTAGGTATTAGGATTGATCCAAAAATGAAAAAGTTCTTAGGATGTCAAGCTCATTAACTGTATTATCTTCTCGACAAAGATTCGCAATTAACCTAAAATTTTCTAGGAAGTTTATGTTGTAATTTAGACTTGTGATAATTGGTAATAGCCTAAAAGGATAGTGATATAACTGAATAATAAAAATTCTAATACTTATTGAATTATAAAGTCCTAATACTTATTGGATTAGAAAATTCAATAACTCTTGGGTTATGATGGGTAGACACTCTATAGAGGCTAACCCTCTTTCCCTAACTATTAGAAAACATTATAATATTTTGTTCTTGAATACGCGGTATAGTGGTTGACGCCCATCGATTGTGATAGCTAGTGGATTGTGGAAGTTGGTTTCAGGCTTAATCGCCGATTGCTACCGCTGCTGAATCAATAAAATGTAGTGGTATGCTTTCTTATTCCATCTCAAGATTATGTTTATACTTGTGTCTTAATCTTTGTTATGGCTATAAATTAATTATCTTACCGTTGATATTAGAGCCACCATAATTGGAGATTAAAACCAACAAACTAGTCTTAATTTTTAAATAATGAGTGGTCAACGGAAAAGTCATGGATCAGTAGAATTTTCTTGCTGCATCAACACTGAAACCCACATCAGCTTCCTATTGCGGCTAACAATTCCCAATCCTCTATTTATATTTATTGTTTGTTGAAAGTTAGCATCTATATTATTATAATAATTTGGATTGAAATCAAAATAAGTACAATAAGTGATTTGTTGGAACTTGATTCTTAAAAAAACTAAATAGGACAAAACAAGTGGTATGACCATTAAAGTGGTGATGATCGGTGGATTTTTTGCTTAGTACTTCGTGTTAGTAATTGTTTGTTAAGTTGAATTTTTCTCAGTACTTCCTGTGATAATATTTGTAATGGTAAAATTATTAAGTTAAAATTCTCCTTAACACTTTATATTTATGTTCAAAGGGTGAAATTATGAAGGGTTTATTTATATGAATTTTATTTTATTTCACATGTATTTAGGTTAGTTTAAATAAGAATTTATGATTAATAAATAATTTTCACTAAAGTGATATATTTATTTGAAATTATTAAAAAAAATTCTTACAAACTCTGTACATGTAAATTAATATTATACATGGATTTGAGAGTTATGATGAATAAATAGTTTTCACTTAAGTGGTCTATTTATTTGAGTCATTGAAATATTTTCAATGTGTTATGTTAATATTGTCCTTAATAGTATATGTGTTAAAGGTTTTACCTTTTGATACTAATGACGCTAAATTAATTGGAGAGAAGAAATATTAAATTTTTACCAAAGGAGGAAACTTAATAGTTGAATTCTCTTGTACATAAAATAAAAGGATAAATTTATTGTAAGAGAAGGTTTTGTGTCTCTATCCCAAAGGCAAGACATGATGTATGCCTTAAACTCTTGAATTGATTAAGGTGAAAATTTTGTGCCTCTTTCCAAAGGTAAGTATACAATGAATATCTTGAATTTCTTGATTATTAAACAGGAGACAATTGCATCTTCCACCCAAAGGAGAGGTGTAACGGATGTGTTAGACTTTTTATGTTTATATATTGATGCCCATAATTTCACTCTAATTTTTTGTGTCATTTGCCTATAGTTCTTAACAACATCACTACTCAATTGGATTTAATTGAAACTTTAAATAGTAGCAATTACAAGAAATTGAGATAATTCTGAGCCTGATGGGTTTAGACTTTGCATTAAGTAAAAAAAAAAACCCTACTAAACTTACACCCACCAGCTCTTCAGATGAAAAGGCTAATTATGAAAAATGAATAAAGGCTAACAAATTGAGTCTTATGAATATAGAGATATATTTTGATCATATAAAGGTGCAATCACGAATATAGAAATGCAAAGGATTTCTTGAGTGCCATAAGACAGAAATTTCAAGAATCTGATAAAACTGAGATAGGTAGCCTGATTGACTTCTTTTCCACCATAAGGTATGACCTTGTAGGTAGTGTTCGTGACCACATCATGAAATTGATTAACATAGCTACCAAGGTAAATGATTTAGGTGTCACAATTACCAATGATTTTCTTGTTCATTAATCCCTAAGGTCCTTTCCTATACAGTTTGACAAGACTAGGACAACATATAAATACCCAATAAAATAAGTAGAGTACTGATGAGCTTATTACTGTTTGTGTGGTAAAGGAAGAGAGAGTTCAAAAGGAAAAAGTGAGGGTGGAGTGAACCTTTTCAATTCATCTAAGTCAATCGATTATTCTTCTTATAAAAGACAAGGTGGAACCAAATTTCATAAAAAGACAGGGCTAGTCTCGTCGTTATAGCTGTAATGCTAAAAATACTGATAGTAATCAATGCCAGTCTCATAATTCTATTGGTCCTTAAGCTGTTATTTAGAAAGAAATCAAGTGCTGGAATTGCAAACAAGTAGGTCATAAGAAAGTTAGTTGTCCTTTAAAAAAATCAGGTAATCATTAGGCTTTTATATGCTTTAAAACTAGTCTTGTGGATGTTTCTATAAATTTTTTATGGTTGGATAATGGTGCTACTGTTCATGTAACCAATGACTTGCAAGACTTGATAAGCAGACAGAAGCAAAAAAAGGATGAGGTCAGTGTAGTTGTGGGCAATGGAGTCAAAGTAAAAGTAGAGTTTATAGAATCTGTTAATTTATCTTTTAAAAATAATTCTATTAGAAAGTACTGTTTTTGTACCATTTATGAGATGAAAACTGATTTCTCTTTCACTTTTGAATAAATTTGACTAGTTATTTTAATTAGGCGTCTTAGTTATATTTCTAGAGATAGAATAGAATACCTGATAAAGGAAAAAAATATTTTACCTAGTCTTGATCTAAAAGAGTTTAAAATTTATGTTGATTGTGTTAAGGGTAAAATGACCAGGTCTAAAAAAGGGTTTCACTAGGAGTTCTGGCCTCTTCAAAATTAATCATATAGATATTAGTGGACCTTATGTATCTACATTAAGCAATCACAAGTATTTTATTATTTTTATTGACGACTTTTGTAGATATATATATATATATCTTTTAAAAGAGAAGTCTGAAGTAAGTGATAAGTTTAAAATATATAAAACATAAGTTTAAAAACAGCTTGGAAGGTCCATTAAGATAGTGAGATCTGACCGTGAGAGTGAGTACTATGAAAAGTATGACTAGTCTGATCAATTTATAAAACCTTTTTGCTTTGTTTTTACTAGAACGGATAATAGCACAATACACTATGCCAGGTACACTTGAGCAGAATAGTATGGATGAGAAACGTAGAAATAGTGAGAAGTATGATGTCAAAGACTAGCCTTCCTGAGTCTTTTTAGGGTGAATTATTAAGAATCGTAACATATATCCTGAATAGAGTTTCTACCAAGTCATTTTCTAAAATTCCTTTTGAATTCTAGACAATCCAAAAATCTAGCATGAATCGTTTTTATATTTAGGGATGTCCGATAGATATCCATATATATGTACCCGCTGTAAAAAAACTGATCCCAAAATCATCAGTTATTTTTTCATAGACTATCCTGATCACTCTAACGGTTTTAGATTTTTTTGTCTAGCGCGTGCATAAGAATCATTGAATTTATTAATGCAAAATTTCTTGAGCCTGATATTTGTGATTGTTATTGCATATGTGGCAAAGAAATTATGTTGAAAAAATTATTGTTCCTGTGCCTATTGTACATGAAGAGGTGGTAAACCGACCTATTCATGAAGGAAAAGGTTACAATGAGAAAAAAGATCTGTCATTACTAACTTTGTTGTATATGTGACTGAAACTCTTGGTGACAGTGAAGATTCGACTAATCTTTTATCATTTGCTCAAGCTCTTTTCACTCTTCACGTTGATAATTGGCATGAGGAAATGGAGGATGAAATGTGCACCGTGAAATACAATGGAGTGTGGGAGTTAGTTTAGTTGCCTGTAGGTTTTAAACCCATAGATTGCAAAGGAGTGTCTAAAACAAAGAGGGATTCCAATAAAAATATAGATCTCTATAAAGTAAGATTGGTTGCTAAGGTTATACTCAAAATGAAGGTATTGATTTCAAAGAAACAGGTTCTCCTGTATCATGAAAAATGCATTTAGAGTTGTCACGGCTCTTGAAGTTCACTTTGAATTCGAGTTGCATCAAATGAATGTTAAAACGGCTTTCTTGAATGGTAGTTTGTCTAAAGAAGCTTTTATAATTTAGCTTGAAGGGTTTCAAGAAGCTGATAAAGAACATTTGGTTTGTAAGCTTAATTAATCCATATGTGAGCTTAAGCAAGCCTCCAAGCAGTGATATTTAAAATTTGATGAAATCATTACACATTTTGGGTTTGTGAAAAGTAATCTTGATGAATGTGTGTATGTCAAAACATCCAGAGATGATTTTATTTTTAAGATTCTTTATGTTGGATGGAGGGGTTGTTTCTTGGAAGAGTGAGAAATAGAGTACCACTGGTACATCCACAATGAAGGGCAAAGTTCATTGCTTGTTTTGTGACTGTTTCACATGATGTTTGGATGAAAAATTTTCTCACTAAACTGCAGGTTATAAACTTCGTATCTAAACCAATGACCATTTTTTGTGATAATAGTTCTGATGTATTCTTCTCTAAGAATAATAAGAGAACAAATGACTTTAGGCATGTTGATCTTAGGTTTTTTAAGGTTGGAGATTTGGTAAAAGAAGGTGATATATGTATTGAGTATATTAACAAAGAATCTTTGTTGAATGATTCTTTAACTAAAGGTTTTAAGCCTGTGGTGTTCAATACACATATTCAAAACATGAATATTCTAGAATCTTTTGATATTATTTAGTCAGTTGGAACTACTTTGTAATGGTTGACTAAGATTTGTTTTCAATAAGTTTTGTTTTTTATCCTTTAATACAAGATTGTATTGTTTGATATTTTACATGTTCATTGACTAACATGTTTATTCGTTTATTAATTTGAATGAAATATTGTATAAACTCGTGGTATATTTGAGTTTTGTTGCTTGTCTCCTTGATTATGCTGGATAAGGCACAAAGAAACTCTCCTAAGGTGATATGATTTTAGTGTCACTTGAAGGCTTCTAGGTGATGTAGCTTTTATGTCACTTGAAGAACTATCTTCATAAGAGGTGTATCTTTGTTTACATTGATTATAAGGATGATATGCTTAGCGCATATGTTTGATTCATGTTGATGGAAATTCTAACATATGTGATTATAGATGGAATTCATACTTTAAAATAGTATGATGCTTGCTATGGTTCGTTGTTAGTATTTTCCATTGAGACTGGATGAATTGTAGTATGAGTTATTCTATCCTTGGTTATGTGAGTCTATGACCACTGTAGAGTTTTAAATTTTTTTTAAAATAATTTTTCTTCAAGAGCTCAATTTTATAAAAAACTTTTTCGTGGTCTCAATTAACACTGACGTTCAAGTGGGAGATTTTTGAAATTTTGACTTGTGTTAATTGGTAATAGCCTGAAAGGATGGTGATATGACTGAATAATAAAAATTCTAATACTTATTGGATTAGAAAGTCCTAATACTTATTGATCAGAAAACCCAATAACTATTGACTTATAATGGGTAGACACTCTATAAATAGAGGTTAATCCCTCTTTCCCTGTTATTAGAAAATATTAGCATATTTTATTCTTGAATATGCGGTATAGTGGTGACGCCCCGTCGATTATGATAGCTAGTGGATTATGGAAGTTAATCTTAGGCTTAACCGCCGATTGCTACCGCTACTGAATCAATGAAAATTAATGATATATTTTTTTGTTCCATCTCAAAATTATATTTATACTTGTATCTTAATCTCTGCTATAACTACAAATTAATTATCTTACAGTTTAATACAATTTAAGTTTTGCTTCTTTGATCCAGCTGAAAATGATTTTTACTTAGTTAATATACTGGTGAAGATACTTGAACGAATAAAACAGTACTTGTGAAAATTTTTAATACTATAATAACTTGTTCTAGGGACATCCATGCATAGCTGGTCAACATCATAATCGTCACTGGTTAGTTAATAATCATCACTAACATCAAAATTATAATGGGATGTTTGTAGGATTTGTCCATCCTTTGTTCAAAGTTTTTGGGAATTAAAAAAAAAGTGTTGGGAGCGTTGTTTTAAAAAATGATTTATGTAATGTGTAAATATAAATTTTGTCGAACTTCAATATAAAT